>JASDQU010439624.1:31323-49544 GCA_032191745.1 Picea mariana
AACGTTACCCTTGTGAGGGTTGCCCCTGCACAGTGACAACACGATACTAGGGCACAGAGGCTAGCCACTAGGGTGAAACAAGGAAACAAACATAACTTCCCAAGCCAGTGAACCATTATCCAACTTCAACCAATGATCCTCATCCACATGCCCAGTCAATTAAGCAAAACACTTAGCATGAAAGGACTAACATACCTCATGGTGACGCTAGCTTACCATCTCCCATACACCGAGTTGTCTGGATGTGATGAGCTTCGTCGATCTATAGTTGTAAGAGGCAATCCGAGGGGGTTGTTGGTCTGCTGCTATCTGTGGACAAGTTGATCACCATCATGGTTGGGATCATTGTCTCCATTGCAAGCCATGAGACATGATCTCCTCTAGTTAACCCTAGGCATGGAGGTAACAATTCTCACAATCTATTTGGTTGCTTAAGTGCATGCCAAAGATATCTTTATTATGCTATTATATAATTGTTTATTGCAAATTTACAGGGTGAAGATCAATGCATGAGAACCTAGGGATCCCCCTAAGGTTGGCAAGCACCAACCCAAATGAAGAAGAGAATTGTCTGTGACAAATTGGGCGGATCCCCTTATATGTTACACTTGTTTCCGCCACATATTTACGAAGTTACCGAGCTTTCTTGAGTGTAGAAATTTGTGCTAATAGAACCCTAGCCTTATATGCAAGGCCATTGATGTGACTAGGCAGCTTGCATGTCCATTGCCCCAAGCTCTCCTCTGCAAGGCGAGACTTTCCCTTAGCGAGAATTTAAGCAATAACACTGAGAAGGACTATCCCCACTTTGAACCTTGCTACACCTCATTCTCAAGGCTCTCTTTGAGAACTCTCTTCATCTCATAGGGTTCACCTTCTTGTTCAACCTATTTACTTGTACGATTTACATCACTTAGTGTTGTTATATTTGATTCATGTCTCAAGTTTAGGGGTGCTAAAATGTTTGTTGTGCTCCCTAGTATGTTTGACGTATTTTGGTCCTATGTGGCCATTATATAAATGCTTTTCATTTAATTTCTTTGCAATATAAAATCATTGTAAACTTGCAACCTTTTTGATAAGGTGTTAACTATTCAACCTTACATACAATTGCTTATCCTTCAGCTATTTTGATCCCTCCGTTTATTTTTGATAGACCATGATCAACTTTGGAAGGTGAATTTGTTTTGTAGTTATTGATACATCCTCTATACAATCTCAGTTTGAATGTATTTTCTTGGTTTATCTCTTCTTCGTCCAACATCTATCCATTTCAACATATAACCCCAACCTTTTGTTGATGATTGTCGCGTTGTGAGACATCCTCCAAGATACGTTCTCCTCTGTGACTGAGTTGAGTCGACCTGAGAGGGAGCCCAGTGTTGGGCATACCCACGTGATGGGGCATCGTTCTCCTCTGTGTGAGAGTTGAGTCGTCCCCCAATGGATGGGGCATCGTTCTCCTCTGTGAGAGTTGAGTCGTCCCCCAATGGATGGGGCATCGTTCTCCTCTGTGAGAGTTGAGTTGTCCCCTAGTGGTTGGGTGTGCCCATGTGATGGGTGTATCATTCTCCACTGTGTGAGAGTTGAGACGATGTGGTACTCCAGATGATTTTGTTGAGTATGATGTCCCTGTAGTTGAGCACAGGTGGACATGTCCCTAGTGGTTGAGCACTAGTGGATGTGTGGATCCCTTGCTATATTGTCTAAGTGTAAGATTTGCTTGTAACCCTAATTGTGATGTAAAAGGTACAAGTCGGCCCCGCCATATGTGAAAGATAATTAAGGTTTATGGTTATAATTAATTATTTTCCGAGTTATTGAGGTTGGCCTTGTTGTGACAATAGACACACCTTTTGTTGTGTCCAGTCTAGTATAAATAGAGGTCATTTCCCCATTGAGGAAACACATTCACACACTTGTCACATGTCATTTGGAAATTTCAGCAAGTACATTTTAGGGCTGAAGTGCGCACCTCTCTTGGGCCCAATTTCAAGGTTGTAGATCACCCTCTTGTGCGCATTAGGGTTTTATGGTTGGGGGATCTTCTCTTGAGAATATAGCAAAGGATTGATGGGTTTTCTTCCCTTGAGTAGAAGGGTTTCCCAAGATATTTCTTGTGTTTTTTTGCATGGTACTTCTTCTTGTGATCTTGGTTATTGCAGCACTTGTGTATGTTGTAGTTGCATTTGTTTATGGTTCAAGTAAATGCTAAAATTAAATAAACCTCATGCTTGAGCCTAGCATAGTGAAAATTCAACATGGTATCAAAGCATAGGTCTTGAAGAAGCCATTGCACAAGCTTCAAGCAAGTCATCCTCTCTCTTCTGCAGAACCGTATCACCCTCCTAGGGTTTCCAGAAAAAGGTACGACCCTCTCTTCTTTAGTTGTTTCAGCGCCTTCCACTGAAACGTTGGGGTTAAAAATTGCATAGGAGTGTACGATCTCCTTCAGCGCACCTCCAGCAACTCTCAGATTGGATTTCCGAGAATTTTGGATTTTTGGCCCTAGGGTTTCTATGGTTTCGCGGTTTTCTGCAGAAATTTCAGTTTTAAGGTTTTTGCAACGCATTGAAAAATATTTTCAGCTTACCAGTTTTCTTCTGACCTTCAAGGCTTACTGTTGGCAGTCATAAGCCCAACGAAACCTAAGACTGCTAGCCTAGTCTAGCTGTTAGGTTTCCTAGACTAATTACGAAGGGTTTGTGGAAGAATCTGCAAACCATGAGGAACATAACTTTGGTGGAAGATAGGCTTGATGGATCAAGCAACTTCAGTTCCTGGAAGTCAAGACTTCAGATCACCCTTTAAGAGGATGACCTATTGAGTGTGATGCAAAAGACCTTACCAGATTCGGCTACCGATGAAGAAAGACAACTTGCTAATGTTGTTCCAGAGCCACATCAAAGAGATGAAGACATCAAAGATGAAGCATTCTTATTCATATCAGCGCTCTCAAGTACGGTTCCTACTGATAATGATATTTAGTTAATTGACAGTGGTGCCTCTAGGTACATGACCAGATATAGAGATCATCTGACAGATCTTGTTGAGAAGGAGACCAGTCTACATGTACTTGGAGACATTGCCAGATATAATTTGAAAGGGGTTGGAACTTCTACATTCCAACTAGATTCTGACATACCTCTTTAGTTGAGTGAGGTACTATATGTACCTGGGATGAAAAGGAACCTTGTCTCCATTTCTGCCTTAGAGGATAAAGGCTACAAGGTTATCTTTTTTGAAGGAAAAGTTCTTGCATGGCACAAGAACTCACATATGAATTATGCTCGAGTAATTGGTGTTCGAGAAAAAATTTTATACAAGTTCACTGTCTGACTAGTCCATGCCCTATTATATGATACTGTCAGCTTGAGTGAGTTATGGCATAGGAGACTTGCTCACATTCATTATAGAGCCTTTCCAACTCTAGGGAAGATGGTAACAGTCCTTCAAGAGATACAGGTTCAACATAAAGGTGTTTGCAGAGGTTGTGCTCTTGGAAAGAATGTCAAGGGGTTCTTCTTTAGCAGTGACAACAGATCCAAGGGAATCTTGGACTTGGTACATTCAGAGGTGTGTGGACCAATGAATGTTGCCTCCTTTAATGGATATTTGTACTATGTGCTCTTCATTGATGATCACTCTCGAAAAACATGGATTTATTTCTTTAAGACCAAGGATGGAGTCCTTGCAAGATTTCAAGAATTCAAAGCTCGAGTTGAAAACCTTACCGAAAGAAAGATCAAGGTACTAAGATTAGATAATGGAGGAGAATACACCTCCAAGGATTTCAGTGATTTATGTATTGAGGGAGGGATCAAGAGGGAGAAAACAGTTCCTTATAACCCTCAGCAAAACGAGGTTGCAGAGAGGAAGAACAGAACCATCATTAAGGCAACCAAAGCAATGATACATAATCAGAGTCTACCTATGATTCTATGGGCAGAAGCATCCATGATAGCATTATATGTTCAGAACAGGAGTCCTCACCAGATTTTGAAGAACATGACTCCCAAAGAAGCCTTCACCGGAGTGAAGCCTGAGGTTGGACACTTCAGGATATTTGGATGTCCAGTATACTTTCATGTACCCAAGAAGAAGAGGTCCAAGCTAGACCCTTCAAGGAGAAAGGGTACATTTGTGGAATACAGTGAATCTTCGAAGGCATACCGGATCTACATCCCTGATCAGATACAGATTGAGGTGAGTAGAGATGTCATCTTTGAGGAAGAGATAACCTTTCGAAGATCCAGAGAATCTCAGATAGAGATTGACAGCGAGACAGTACATTCTCCCCTTTCAACAGTTCAGAGGGAAACAACCATTGTTCCAATCGATCCAGTTGTTCCAGTTGATCTAGTTGTTCCAGTCGATCCAGTTGCTCTAGTTGATGTCTCCTGAGACATTACAGTAGGCCATAAAAGGCCTGCATGGGCCGGACAAACTCTGTAGGAGGCAGAGGGAGATGCAACTCCTCGAGGCACATTCCGAGAGAGCAAGAAACCAAAGAGATTTTCGAGCTATTTTTCAGCCATGAGCCACATCATTGATCTTGAGCCTTATTGTCATGAAGAAGCAGCAGGCAGCAAATATGGCAAGATGCCATGGTAGAAGAGTATCGGTCCATCTTGAAGAATGGTGTGTGGGATATTGTTCCAAGACCAGAAGAGAAGTCTGTAGTGACTTCCAAGTGGATCTATAAGATCAAGCATGCAGTGGATGGAAGTGTCAAGAAATACAAAGCGAGATTTGTAACCAGAGGATTCTCACAGGTGGAGGGAATTGATTATAAGGAGACATTTGCTCCTGTAGCCCAATACACTTCCATCCGTACTATCATTTCCCTAGTTACATCTATGGGATGGAAACTACATCAGATGGATATAAAGACAGTCTTTCTCAATGGGGAGATTGAGGAAGAAGTTTACATTGAGCAACCAGAGAGATTCGTGATACATGACGAGAAATCTCATGTGTGCAGGTTGAAAAAAACCCTGTATGGACTAAAGCAAACACCTCATGCTTGGTACGAGAAGATGGATGGATTCCTGATGAGTTTGGGGTTCAGCAAGAGTGTTGTTGATCCAAACCTATACTATCACATTGTTGGTGACGAGTGCCTGATCTTGGTCATGTACGTTGATGACTTATTCCTCACCGATTCAGAAAGACTTATTGTTGAATGCAAGCGAGCATTGACTTCTGAATTCGAGATGAAAGATCTAGGTATGATGCACTACTTGGGACTTGAAGTATGGCAAAGGACTGATGAGATTTTCCTAAGTCAAGGAAAATATACAGTGGAGATATTGAAGAAGTTCAGTGTGACAGACTACAAATCCATGCCTACACCGATGGTGATGAATTTGAAGAAAATGAACAAGGCTTCTACTGATTCAGGCAAGATTGATCCACATTTATACCAACAACTGATTAGATCATTGATGTATTTGGTTAACACCAGACCTAATATATGTTATGCAGTGAATGTACTAAGTCAATTCATGAATCAGCCGAGACAGACTCACTGGATAGCAGCAAAGCATGTATTGAAATATCTACGAAGCACAGTTGGATATGGCATGAGATATGCCTCCAGTGTAGACATAAGTTTGCAGGGATATGTCGATGCAGATTGAGAGGGAGCGCAATGGACCGGAAGAGCACATATGGTTGTTGTTTTACCTTAGGGTCTGTCATGGTTTCCTGATGCAACAGGAAACAAAGCTCTGTGGCTTTGAGTACCGCAAAAGCAAAGTATATAGCGTTGAGTGTGGCAGTCCGAAAAGCAATGTGGCTTCGCAAGCTTCTTTCAGATTTATTTGATCATGAGATGGATTCTACCATTATTCATTGTGATAACCAGAGTTGTGTGAGCTCTCTGAGAACCATGTGCTTCACGATAAATCAAAACACATTGAGATAAAATATAATTATATCAGAGACATGGTGCAGAGGAAAGCAGTACTTCCTACACATGAACAGATTGCAGATATCTTCACCAAACCGCTTGCTAGGATGAAGTTCGAGTACTTCCGTGAGATACTTGGCCTAGTGGAGAATGCCTCCCTAGCTGAGAGGGAGTGTTGATGATTGCAGCGTCGTGAGATCCTCCAAGATGCGTTCTCCTTTGTGACTAAGTTGAGTCGACCTGAAAGGGAGCCTAGTGTTGGGCATACCCACGTGATGGGGCATCGTTCTCCTCTGTGTGAGAGTTGAGCCGTCCCCCAGTAGTTGGGGCATCGTTATCCTCTGTGAGATTTGAGTTGTCCCCAAGTGGTTGGGTGTGCCCATGTGATGGGTGTGCCGTTCTCCTCTGTGTGAGAGTTGAGACGATGTGGTACTCCCGATGATTCTGTTGAGTATGATGTCTCTGTGGCTGAGCACGGGGGGACATGTCCCTAATGGCTGAGCACAAGTGGACGTGTGGATCTCTTGCTATATTGTCTAAGTGTAAGATTTGTTTGTAACCCTAATTTTGATGTAAAGGGCACAAGTCCGCCCCACCATATGTGAAAGATAATTAAGGTTTATTGTTATAATTAATTATTTTCTGAGTTATTGAGGTTGGCCCTGTTGTGTCAATAGACACACCTTTTGTTGTGTCCGGTCTAGTATAAATAGAGGTGATTTCCCCATTGAGGAAAAACACTCACACTTGTCACATGCCATTTGGAAATTTCAGCAAATACATTTTAGGCCTGAAGTGTGCACCTCTCTTGGGCGCAAGTTTCAAGGTTGTAGAGCACCCTCTTGTGTGCATTAGGGTTTTATGGTTGGGGGAACTTCTCTTGAGAATATAGCAAAGGATTGTTGGGTTTTCTTCTCTTGAGTAGAAGGGTTTCCCATGATATTTCTTGTGTTCTTGTGCATNTTTCCCCATTGAGGAAAAACACTCACACTTGTCACATGCCATTTGGAAATTTCAGCAAATACATTTTAGGCCTGAAGTGTGCACCTCTCTTGGGTGCAAGTTTCAAGGTTGTAGAGCACCCTCTTGTGTGCATTAGGGTTTTATGGTTGGGGGAACTTCTCTTGAGAATATAGCAAAGGATTGTTGGGTTTTCTTCTCTTGAGTAGAAGGGTTTCCCATGATATTTCTTGTGTTCTTGTGCATGGTACTTCTTCTTGTGATCTTGGTTATTGCAGCACTTGTGTATGTTGTAGCTGCATTTGTTTATGGTTCAAGTAAATGCTAAAATGAAATAAACCTCATGCTTGAGCCTAGCATAGTGAAAATTCAACACCTTTGATACATCTCTCTATTTTCAATCTGTCCATGTTTACAGAGAGTTCATCCGCTGTGGATTTAGTCTTATATTCCCATGACATTTTTCTCTGTAATGCGAGTCATAAATTCTGCTAAAGCATTTCAAGTGATATGTCAGAAATATTCCTTTCGTGTGCAAGAATAACATCTAAACCATCAGTATCATTTCTTGGAGCATCTATTAGTATTATTTGACGTCTTTAGCTATCTTTCTATCCCCTTTGACAGAGAGTAAACCTTCTTTATCTGTGTTCAGATTGGATATTATCTATAAAAGACAAGGTTAAGAATGCATACACAAGTATACTCCGTCMACTAAAATATGTATTCAGTAAATGGATATAAACTGATAGTATGGAACAAAGACTTAGCCTCTCAACAGAGTAGACAATCATGCTTGGCAAAGAAAAATAATAAAATATGCTATTTGACCACGACTCTAATTAATTTTTATCAATTCATTGACCCACTAACATGAAAAGTTATTAAGATATTTTCCCACCAGTCATCCGATGCTGCTATATTTTGTCTATTGCTAATAATGGCAGGATTTTGTTCAAGAACATGATCCATTATGCAATATCAAATTCATCCAAGGACTTTTATTTTTCCAGCAACCTGCACGAAATCCTATAATAATTCTCTGATCTTATCATCAATAAGAAGAAACTGAATGCAGACTTTCCCTGTACACCATGTGCATCTATTTCGATTTTCTAAGCTAATTGTTATGCTTGAAATTAAAAGATCTAATAATTGATTTTCAGTAATAACATGTTACAATACCTGCAGCAAAATTCCTCTAATTTGTTTCCAAGTTTCTTCCTAAAGTGCGACATAAAACAACTCGGGATGCTGCAGTGCTGAGATAACAGTCTTTCATGACACTAAGAAGATACAAAGAATATACATCAATAGCTTGCCCATCTTTACATTTTCACAAACCATCCTTTCTACAAAGCATCCAATTTGTTCGTTGTGTGCCCTCATTAAAAATTGAGTTAGCTCTCTATAGGGTTTGAATCACGAGCTACAGGAGCAACATCACCAGAAGCACTCTGAGGATCTTGAGTGGGTGTTGTTGCTGGTATTTCCTTCTGTCCAATGTCTCCATTTGTTGTCTTATCTGATTCACGAGGGCTCACCATTGCTTTTTCAACTTCTTCAAACTTTGTAGTTGCCCCTGGTGCTGAGCCAACAGGATTAGCAGGGTTTACAGATTCTATCGTCAAGGAAGAGATTGAATCTCTGGATGCATACCATGAATTCCCACACTTCAAGCACTCCAGCTGAGAAACCGGGGTGCAAACAATATCAAGTGTCAATATTAGAAGGAAATTCATTAAGCACCATACATATAACATATTAATTAGTGAATTCAGAAGTGAGTTCCATGATTAGTACACAAAACATTTTGGCATCAAACCTGATAACGATCCCCGTATCCAACATGGATGATGTCTCTCACACCAACCTTCTTCTCCATGCATATTGAACATCGGACATCTGCCATCTGTTACATAAAGCTAATCAGCATGAGACAAGTCTTGTCAGAAAAACAAAACCTTCAACAGAAGTTAACTATAATACCAATCTACCTGCATCGTTTGTAACTCCTGAGGCTCTTGAGTAGTTTTTTCCTCTGCTGTTAAACCATCCTGGTTTTCATCAACATGACTTTGTTATAGATTAGAAGAAAGAGTAATTTAAGTGGTCACCTTCTAGCAACCCAAAACGGTAAGAATATTTTTTCCAAAACAAAAAATTAATTATTAATGACTTGCATAGACCTTTACATGTCTTATTTCTAAGCACATACCCAAGATTAAAAAGAAGCTGACAGAAACCAACACCTCTAGATGATGTACAATTTTGAATGCAAAATGTTAATTTTAATAAAATTTGCAATATTTCAGAAAAGCAAAAGAAAAAAGTGGATTGTTCAAAACTGATCTTAGATCCATGGCTGTCCAGAATGTAATCCAGGAAAAAATAAATTCATTGAGCTCAAACTTTGATTTCTTCTCATAGAAAAAACCAGTCACTTAGTATTCTAAAAAACCCCTTAACCGACAGTAGCAAAACAAAAGAAATAAAGACATGCATCTTGCAGAAAATCCAGAAATCAGTAAGCACATAGACCACGTATATGTAATTGCCTAAACTGTTAATCAGTATTTGCATGTCCAAAATACAAAATAATGAAATGACAGTGACTTGGGGATGCATTTATAGTACTACACTTATACAAGTCATTATGAATTAGTACTGATAGATGATATCTACTCCCTTAAATATCATGTACAATGTGTGGTCTAATGGCGGTATCTTCTTTTATGAAGTTACAACTTCATGTAGATAATGAATCTAATGCTTATTTGAGATTTCCTATCGATATATAGAAAGGAATTTGATCTCAGATTGCATTGTTAACTTTTTGATGTCCTCGAGCATTTCTGATTACAATCTTAATAAACTCTGAATCAGATTCAAGTAAAATAAAAATAAAAAATAAAAATAAAACGAGGAAAGCAAACCAAGTAAAATAAAAATAAAAATAAAACKAGGAAAGCAAACCAAGTAAAATAAAAATAAAAAAGCCTCCTCACCAAATACTAAGAAAACTGCTCAAACAAGATTTATGTGGAAGCCAAACTTCCTGACAAGAAAACTGTAGAATTAAATAATTTCAATATAGCAAGGATCGATTTAGAATCCTGAAGTGTACAGTAGAGAATGAATCCCATGCTTCATGAAAATTCAATTAGCAGGTCAACATCCCCCCTTGTAGTGAATTTTAATCAAGGCGCACAAGACATCTATAGGCTAACCCTTAATTATAATGCTGAAATGCATAATGACAAGCTAAATGACATCACACTCAGACACAGGGCATGGAGGACACGTGGATGCGAGTATACGACATGGGACATCTTGAGCCTCGAAACAGGACATGCAGGACACATTTTATATATATACAAATGAAACAAATTACATATATTAAAAAATTTACAAATTACAAATACAAAAAAGAAATATAGACATAAAGATCCAAATCTTTTGGCAATTAGAAACTAGTTATTACATCAATGATGATCAAACACACAAGAAATTAGAATATTCAATACACATATATGATATGTCATAAAATACAAGTTTAGAAGTTAGAACCATAAACTGCAGTTATCTCATTAGGTTATTTGATGTCATCAAAATCAAAATGTATTACAAAGATCTTGAATCAGTGAGGTGGGAATGCCCACCCAGATGGGGTGACAAATGCCAGCGCCACGACACCCCCTACGTGTCTGACAGCAGCCGTCATGCCAAACAAAGTACAAGTAATCAGCGAAGCGAATGAGGAAAAGAAGGAAAAGGGTTTCCATAGTTGCTCCAGCCCATCCCACCTCGTACTGTGTAATGAGTCCTTGACAAGACCGAGCTTGCGAGAAATTATGGAAAGAACACACTCCTGTTTATTTCAAGCCAGGGATGATGGTGAAGGTCGAAGGTTCCTACCAACAGTTGCAGCTCGGGCAGAAAGCTATGGCAGGGGCTCCCTACATAAACCTGATCATGGTGACTCGTCACTGATGCTTCTGGTTAGTTCTCTTATCTTCTGGCCTTTCCTCCTTGGCTCAGTTTGTGTTAGCTCCAATACTTTGGCTCTCTTGCAAATTGGGATATCTGTGAAGCTGAGTTGGGCCAACCTCAATAGTTGGTTGCCCCTATGTTGGAATTCATCATTTCTGAATCAGAACCTATTCCTATGTCCAGAGCACCCCTTTGTCATCCCTTTTCCACTCAAATTCTCATGGACATGACTTGCTACCACCTCTGCTACTTGCTTCCCCCGCAGCCTGATACTCCTATTCCTCTGTGGCCTCTGAAAATGGCCAGGATTAGCAGGGGTCATGACCCGAAACCCAGTAAAAAAGCTCCTAGTAGGAGGCCTAAACCAGAAAACCAAAACTATAGCTCCCAGAAAGCACCACGATATATTACCAGGGCTGAGGAGGCCAATAAGGCAGCTAGGGACTTCCATTCCAGATCCTCCTCACAAGTAAAGGAAGAAATGGCTCAAATGGAGGCATCAGTCCAGCAGAAGAGGAAAAGGCTTTCCAAAGAGTAAATTCAGGCAGAATTCAAGGGATGGATTCTTGACACAGGCTTCTCCCGAACTAGGGACACCAAGATATTCAGTATGACAAAACTGTGTTGGCTGAACAAAGCTTTGATCGCCCAAGTGGGGGAGGAAAAAGGCCTCCAGCTACAGGCCATCCTCCATAAATCGGATTTATTGGAAAGTAAATTTGAAGCGGGGTTTAAAGCTGTCTTTGGCATTGATGTAGTCTGGAACCCCATGGCAATGATAGTGATGAAATAGAAGCTCTAGAAAACATTCCAAGATCAAAGGGCATACACTCCAATCCAATCGTCATTGATGAAGAACCCCTGCCTCCAAATGAAGTTCAGAAGGGTCTTACACAGATTCCCAATCATGCAGGCCAGCCAAACTAAATCTGCTCTTTCTTGTTTTCTGATTAACATGGGACTGTTACTCTTTCATAAGGTTTATCTGTTATTTCCTAGTATGTTATCAGCACTACATAGGCTTTAATATTCTCAGTACAGGAAGGAAACAGTTTTTATTTGGTTCTAATACTATGTTTCTTTCTTCACTCGTTGTGGTCCTGGTTTCCCTAGTGGCAGGCCACAATTATACATGTTTGTACCATTTTTTGTATAATATGAATATGAGATCTAAGTTTACAATATTATATATATATATATATATAGGTGGGAATGCCAATGGAAAATACAAAATAGGGTAGATACTAGAACTGTAGATGGAAGAATCTCATAGCTTGTCACTGTCAATAATCCTCCTCCATGTCAGAATCATCAAAATCACCACCACTGCCACTGCTCTCTCCTCCTCTTCATATCCAATCCAAGATCTGCCTCTGCTTGTGTTGAGGATGACCCCTCTAGAGGATCACCATCATCAAAAGTGACCGGCTCTAGCACTGGTTCATTAAGATCCAAGTTGGCTAATGCCAACTCAACACTACTGTCCAAAACCATGCCATCAGGAAACACATCCTACATCTTTGTCTTTCCCTTCAACAAGATGGAGTTTGTAGTGCACAATTCAAATGTATATATGTAGGTTTAAAAATATTACAAATAGAAAAACAATCAATGTGTTTTTCAAATTTGAGTAGTGTATATAATATAATTCGTAGAAGTGTTTATGTTCTCCCTAAGAAACATGTAGACATTTTTATTACAGCACTATTCTATTGAATAAGGGGATTATATGTATTATATGTATAAAACATATGTTGCTATAATAATATGCATATGCCTATAAGATTAATATATACTAACTAAATAATATATATTGTCATTCTATTGCTCCTTGGAATCCTTCTTGAAATTCTTAGCCATCTCTTGCAGCTGGCTCCACAGCACCATTGTCTTCGACATGTTGCTACATGTGTTTGTCACATGCCCTGTTTTAGGACACGTCCTAGCATGTCATGTGCCCGACATGTAGGATAGAGACACAGGGCCCCAAAGGGATGTGTTCTCTAACTTAGATGACAAGGTTAAAGGCAACTCCATTATCAATCTTCAGTTTATAAAAATAGGACTGCCCTTCGTATTCAATGCAGCCTTACTTCGATTATCTAGCCTGGCTTTAGTTGAAGTCAAAACCTACTGTCATTGTCCAAGAAGTCAACTAGAATCAAGTGACATAAGACAACCTTCTAAATTTTTCTTATCCATAAGACCTATGGTGGGTGTCAAACGGGTAACATAGATGTGTGGGAGAACATTGATGCTGACTACAGCAAGAAGCGAAACTGTTGGTTTTGAGCAGATAAAAGAGTTGTATGAACAAAATAAAGAATTTGCAGAGATTGTAAAGAGATGCAAGAATCCAGTAATGTGGGACAGAAGTATGGAGTTGGATTATTTCCTTCAAAATGGATATTTGTTTAAAGAAAAATAGTTGTGTATACCTCAAAGCTTGTTGTGCCAGACTTTGATAAGAGTACTGCATAGTCATGAATTGGCAGGATAATTTTGGAGAGACAAGACCCAAAGCCTGTTAGAGGAAAGCTATTGCTGGCCTAGTTCAAGGAAGGAAGTTGGAAAGTTTGTATCCAGACGCAAAATATGTCAAGTGGCCAAAGAAAAGAGTGAAGATACCAGATTGCATACACCATTATCGATGCCAAGGATGCCCTGGGAGGATGTATTGATGGATTTTTCCCTTGGGTTACCAAGAACGCATTCAAGATTTGACTGGGCATTTGTTGTGGTTGACAAGCTTTTCAAGATGGCACATTTCTTACCTTGCAAAACGCCCAATGATGGCAGTTTTTGCACGGAGCTCTTTTTCAAGGACATTGTGAGAATGTACAGATTACACAAGACATTTACAACAGATAGCAATACCAAGTTCCTTGGTCATTTTTGGAGGACATTATTGAACAAATTGGGTACCGGATTGCAAAACAGTTCAGTATATCACCTACAAACAAATGGGCAAATTGAGGCTGTTAATAAAAGTTTAAGAAATATTGTAAATTTTCTAAGATTTGTTGCAGGAAACATGCCGAAACAATGGAATTAGGTTTTGGTGGAGACTGAATTTGCATATAATACTTTGCATAGTGTTAGCTTTCAGGGTTACTCTGAAAGTGTTTACACCATGTTTGGGGGTGCTTCATGAGATGTGGGGTGAATGGTGTATGGTTGACTCTTGGTGTTCCATGATGGACTTGCACATTGGAGGCATTTACTTTTGGTTGCTAGACCTTGTATGGATGCTTGCATGATATTTTTTCTTGGAGCATTGGAGATCTATGGAGCTTGGTAACTTCTCCATGTAGTCTGCACATCAAGGGAGGTTGTTGGCTTGGAGGACACCTTGCACTGGAGGAGGAGCATTGGACATTCCGGAGGAGAGCATCGAGTCTTAGACAGGATGGGGTTGCTTGGTTGCTTGCATGGAGGCTTATACTTGACTTGAGAACACTTGGGTTGAGGGAGTGGACATGTAGGTGTGGTGGTCCTTGAGGAAGCACATAACCTTGCAGATGCATTAGAGCTTTGGACCGTTGGAGGAGAATGAGATCTTGGAGAGTAGTGCTCATGCTATGAAGCCTTGCTTGTTGATCATCGTCACATTGGAGCTTGACATGTGTCACTTGGAGTAGAGCACTTCACATGTATAGACCTACTTGTGTCTCGTAGGTTGTTTGTATTGGACTAGGTCCACTTGTCATTGTAGACCTTCCTACCTCTCATGTAAATAGAGAAAGTAGAGAGTCATTATCATCATCAATTATGCACTTGTGTTTATTCTTCTTTACCCTTGGGTTAGAGATGTAGGAGGAGGAGCACTAGTCTATCTCTCTCTCCCTTGTTCAATCTCTCTTTGTGTTAAGGCGCTAAAGTTTTTTGTAGCATTCTTGAAGTCTAGGGCTAGTGTTTGATCTCTAAGGAGGCATTGGAGTAAGGGATTGGTGATAAACCCTAAGTTTTACTTTTCAGGACAAAGAGAAGAGGAGACGCTTTGTAAGAGACCAACGGGGACTTGTTAATGGTGATTCTAGCTTGTTGGAGTATCTTTGGTGGAGCTAAGGTNGTTTATTCTTCTTTACCCTTGGGTTAGAGATGTAGGAGGAGGAGCACTAGTCTATCTCTCTCTCCCTTGTTCAATCTCTCTTTGTGTTAAGGCGCTACAGTTTTTTGTAGCATTCTTGAAGTCTAGGGCTAGTGTTTGATCTCTAAGGAGGCATTGGAGTTAGGGATTGGTGATAAACCCTAAGTTTTACTTTTCAGGACAAAGAGAAGAGGAGACGCTTTGTAAGAGACCAACGGGGACTTGTTAATGGTGATTCTAGCTTGTTGGAGTATCTTTGGTGGAGCTAAGGTTTTTCTTGGTTTTCCCTAACTAGGGTTTTGAAGAGATTGGGAGGTTGTACTAGCTTGTGATAAGAGGAGAAGTTTGTACTTAAACTTTATCTCTTATCTATATATATGAAGTTTTCAACTATCCAAAATTGTCTTATTGCAGATCTGATTTTCAGCTATCATTGTTTTCATGGTTTGGTAATTTCAAACACTTATATATGTCCTACTGATTTGACATACATTAAGACTGAAATTGTGAACAAATGTAACATTTATACTGAAGATAATACAACAGATTTACTGCTGTAAATCTGCATTGATTGTAGTGATTTCAGATCCAATTACGCATGAAAAGATTGCGCTAATGGGATGAAACTTATTGGCATACATTTGGTATCTCTCTTTTGGATTGCCTAGTGTATTGGGGTTAATATGAAATGAAAGGAAACCTCAATTCATGAAATTTCTACATGGTATCAAAGCTTTATTGCTGAAATCACTCTTTTGGTGAAGAGGGTGTTGGTATTTCAGTTGCATTGTACTTGGGAATGGTAAGAACAACAGGCTATTGCTCTTTCTTCAGCAGAAGCAGAGTGCTGAGCAGCGGTTAATGCAAGTCAAGAAGCCTTGGGCCTTTGTAATGTTCCACCTAACTGCTGTTATAAATTTTTGCTTACTGCTGATGGTTTAGTAGATATTTTGGGCTAGGGATATTGTCGAACAGTTTGCATACAAACATGCTATCCACAGCATATATATATAATTCTAAACTCTGCTGTAATTTGTAATAAAAACACCAATAAGGGAACTCCAAAATATTTATTGCATTAAATAATTATGACAGAAAAATGCATTGGAAAACTCCAGCAAGCAGTGCAATAATTAGATAATGGAAAAACCTGATCTATATCTTTGTATGCTGCCTCTGCAAATGCTGAGATAAATAGTCCTGTAGGTGTCAATATGGTGCAGCGACTCCCAGCTGATGATAACAGTACTGTAGATGGAGGAAATTGGCCCATCCAGCATATATAGCAGCTTTAGAATTTAAGGAACAGGCTGTAAATGAACAGCTGTCTATATTTACCCTTTTGTGCAGCAATAACTCGCCCTCAACAATAATAACAGCAACCACAGAGGATGCCGCCTCCCACACAAACAAAATAGGCCCTAACTCAGCCCACTCGAACTCTGATATAGGAAAACTCGGCCCAGATACGAGGTAACTCGCCCAGCCAATGAAAATCGGCCCTCCCTCTGCTAATATATTTGCCAAGCACACTTAACTCAGCCCCCTCTGCTAATGTATTCGCCCAGCACATTCAAAATTGGTCCCATCTGCTAATAAACTCACCCAGCAAGATAAGAACTCGACCTCTCTAAAGAAAAACGACCCAGCCTTAAGAAACTCGGCCCTCCCACAACAAACTCAACCACAGATAAGAAAACTTCGCCGCCAAGATAATAAACTCTGTCACAATGAAGCACAATGAGCAGATCTGAATATGATCTCTCCTCCACGACCGGCTAGGGTGGATAGTCTCACCACCGAACCCAATCTTCCTCTAGGGCTTTTCGTCCCAAGAGCCAAAGCCACAAGAGCTCTCTCAAATTCGTAAAAAATAACAATTGCATAATGAGAGAGGGTGCCCTCCTTCTTTTTTTATTTCCTCATTGACCCTTTTCAAACCCTTGTACCCTTTTAATAAAGTAAAGTGACTTTATAAACTCAAGTCACTTAAAACATTTTTTTTAATTAATTACCCAATGTCACTTTAGAAATATAACATTTTATAACCAAGTGACATCAATTAATCACCTTGACCCTGTTTTCTTTGTTGTCTATAGCCAACAGGAATCAGCTAGGCTACTACACCATCCATCTAGAGTAATCACTTGGAAAGGGACATCACAGCCTTCAACATATCCTTTCAGGGTTTGGATTCCAGCAATAGCATCTGACAACCCTTTGGTGCGACAATCAGAGTGCCATCAAGCTTGCCAAAGACCCACTTCAAGATCAGCACAGAAAAACACATCAAGCTACACATGCACTTCATCTGAAAGCTCATTCGTGATCGAATTATTGAAGTGCTCATTTTCCATACAGAAGATCAAGTTGTAGACATTTTCACAAACTCTCTTATAAAAGCGAAGTTTTCCAAACTTCAATCTATGTTAGGGGTTCAGGAAGTTGTCATTAAAGGGGGGATAGACTCTAATGCCTTCTTCCTTCTGCTATTGCCACCGTTGTAAATCCTTCAATCCTATCCCAAGTTGTTCTTAAGGGGGGATGTTAGGATATTTAGACACTTAGGAGTTAGTTAAGATCAACTTGGTCTAATGTGTCATTAGGTAAAAGTGTGTTCCTTAGTTTGTTTCTTTAGTATGCATTGTAGTTAGGTAATTCGATGGTCATGATATGTTCCCAGCATAGAGTGTGTGATGTCTCGTTCCTAAGAGTAGGCCAGTAGGGAGTGACTTAGTAGTCTATCTATTCTCGTAGACTATAATCAGGCACAAACAAGGAACAAAGGGAGAAATAAGGGTGAATAAATGGCCAAACGATGAATTAAACCAAAAAGCATAGGAAAAATCACTTAAGCCAAAGTCAACGGAGAAATAGAAGAAAAAGGTGTTGAGGGGGGACTTAATTAATTAATCATTCGACTTAGGAGGAAAAGCGCCTAGCTTAAGTGATGTCAATGGAGAATTAGATCGGGGAAGGTATAAGAAGAGGAATTCGACCTAATTCTTCATTATGTTATGATTTTGAGTTGAGAACGGGTTCCAGAGGAGGAAGTCGACCTCTTTGATGTTTTGTGGATTTCTGGAGGAAACCACCACCCAGATCGGTTTCGGTGTTGGAAAACACACCCTAGCCTATCGGAGATAACATCCAGGTATTTCACTGTGTCAGATCAGGAGTATTCAGACCCAGTTCAATCAGTTCGCATTACAACCAGTCAGGGCGGCCTATCGGAGATAACATCCAGGTATTTCACCGTGCCAG
>JASDQU010439624.1:52053-63005 GCA_032191745.1 Picea mariana
ACTTCAAAGGCATACAGGATCTACATCCCAGGACAAAAATTCATTGAAGTAAGTCGTGATGTAACTTTCCATGAAGAGACAGCATTCCGACGGGCCAGAGATCTTGTATGTGATACAGAGGAGCAGGAAGCTCCACGACACGACGAGTACATTCAGTACTCGTAGAGGACATAGTAGAGACAGAAGAGACAGGTACAGAAGGGACGACACGCCCTTCCACACTCAGTCAAATACAAAGCCAGAGTGAGAGGACATGGATCACATCAGATCCGACATAGAGGCAGACATAGAGAGGACTATGGGTGATAGGCGCAAGACAGCAGATGGCAGGGGGAAAGGCCCCGAGACCCATTCTGACAGTACGCAGGCCATATTGAATGACCTAGCTAGAGGACAGCGAGTTATGATGAACGCCATAGCATAGATGGCCATTAAGACACAAATGATCCAGCATAGTGTGAGCACTATGGGTGCCAATGTCGCATGAGGAGCGAGTGGTTCAAGAGGACACCAAGGAGGTGGGGCCAGTGAGTCCAATGGATCTCAGGGTGGAGCGAGTGGACATCCTTCACTCATCTGTGCCTATACATCATCTGGGAAGATTCCTCGACCGTTATATACGTTGTTCCAGGGGAAGAGCCAGGACAAGGACAGGCAGTGCCACAGGGCCCATTTGGGAAGTACAAGAGAGATTATTTAGCACTAGGACCAGCGTTCCATGCAGACAAGAGTTTGCTAGACTATTGCTCGATCAAGTTTCGAAACAAACCCTGGGAGGCACAGAGGGGCAATGCGCAAACTCAAAACATGGACTTCATTAAGAAAGTGGGAAAGCTCAGCTCAAGCATGTGTACAAAAGCATGACACATATTTCAAGCTCAACCCGATGATAGAGTCAGAAGCTATCAGCTTCGCCACCTTGCACTTGGATGGGGAGGCCCACGAGTGGTGGTACCATGGGTTGGTGACCTTGGGTCATAGCCACATTACTTCATATTTGGATTTCACCGAGAGGTTGATGGAGAGATTTGATAGGAGATATCCAGAACTCCATTTCAGGGATCTTACACAGTTGAGACAGACAGGGTCAGTTGAGGCCTTCATCACAGAGTTCCAGCGGAAGGCAGTGGTCGTATCAGATATTTCAGAGCACAGATTGGTCATGTTGTTCACCGAGGCGTTGACGGAGCCATTGAGGGGTTGGGTTGAGTCTTTCAAGCCTCACACCCTACAGGAGGCCATTGTGCGCACTAGAGACATGGAGGACTCGGCGCTAAAACCCAAAACCTTTACCCAACCCTTTGTACCACAGAGAAACAAGGATCAGAAAAATCCTCAGAGGGAATGGAAGGGTAAGCCCAAGTTGGATGATGACACTAGACAGAAGTTGATGAAGAAGAAGCTTTGCTTCTCTTGCAGAGACCCTTGGGTCCCAAGTCATAGATGCATGTGAAAGGGACAGATCCACCACATTGAGGTGGAATCAAGTAGTGAGGAGGATGAGGAGATTGGGGCACAGGCAGACAATGATTCAGAGGATGAGACTACACAAAAGCTAGGGCGGCATCCAAAGAATCCTCATACACAGATAGAGGCACAGCCAAAGGAGGAGACAAAACCTCGTAAAGAGGTGAAAGGGAGAAACATAGCAACCCTTTCTGGAGTACCCAAGTACAACATTCTCAGGCTAAAAAGCCTTATATAGGGGCAGCGCATGACAGCTCTAGTTGATGGTGGGCCCTGGGGCCACCCACAATTTCATAGATGTGCCCTTAGTAGCCCAGACGGGGTTATGCATTGAGGAGTTTGAGGGGTTCACCGTGGCAGTGGAAGATGGATACAGTATGACATGCTTGGACATGGTCCCAGACCTAGAGGTCAAGCTCGGCAACTACACCCTGACGGATACTTTTTATGTAGTTGACATGTCAGATACAGATGCAGTCTTGGGGGTACAATGGCTATATTCATTGGGAGAGATTGGGTTCAACTATCAGACGTTGACCATGAGTTTCAAAGACGCCAGTGGATCGAGAGTGGTACTAAGAGGTATGTCTACAGGAGCACCCAGGGCAGAATCAATGAAGAGGATGGAACAGATCTTTCATCACGATGATGTAGCATATGCAGCAGAGTGTCTGATCACCACCCGGAAGGATTTAGAGGGAAGAGAGCATTACCATCCACAGATCAGAAAGCTTCTGAGTCAGTTTGAACCAGTGTTTGGGCCGATAGCACCAAGGAGATCACTAGACAGGGGGTTCGAGCATATTATTGAGTTGGAGGCAGGGGCTACACCGGTGATCACCACGCCCTATAGGCACCCCAAAAGATTCAAGGACGAGATTGAGAAAGCAATCAAAGAATTGCTTGCGATGGGGCAAATCAAGCCCAGCACGATTCCTTTTGCTTCTTCAGTCATTCTGATACTGAAGAAAGATGGCACATTGAAGATGTGCATTGACTACAGAGCTCTCAATAAGAAAATGATCAAGAACAGGTACCCCATTCCATGCATAGATGAGTTGATGGACAAGCTGCATGGGGCAGTTTTCTTCACCAAGATTGACTTGCGGCCAGGATATCATCAAATCAACATCAAGGAGCAGGACATAAAGAAGACAGCGTTCAGATGCCATTTTGGACACTTTGAGTTTTTGGTCATGCCGTTTGGGTTGACCAATGCATCGGCCACCTTTCAGTCTTGCATGAATCACATCTTCAGGGGCTAGTTGAGGAAGTACCTTTTGGTATTCTTCGATGACATTTTGATTCACAACAGGACATGGGATGAGCATCTGGCACACTTGGAGGAGGTCTTGGGCATTATGCAGGCACAATCATTATATTCCAAGGAGTCCAAGTGTGAGTTCGGGATGAGAGAACTGATGTACTTGGGGCATATCATCAGTGAGCAAGGAGTACAGGTTCATCAGAAGAAGATCAGTACAGGTTCATCAGAAGAAGATTAGGGCCATTCTGGATTGGCCAACACCCAAGAACCTCACAGAGCTGAAGGGATTCTTTGGGTTATGTATTTCACCATGCCAGATTAGGAGTATTCAGACCCAGTTCAATCAGTTTGCATTACAGCCAGTGAGGGCGGCCTATCGGAGATAACATCCAGGTATTTCACCGTGCCAGATCAAGAGTATTCAGACCCAGTTCAATCAGTTCGCATTACAGCCAGTGAGGGCGCAAGGGTTTGAGAGATAGTTTTGAGTAGTTGGTCGAGCTTAGGTGAGATCCAGCCAGATCCTTCCGACGCAGTTGAGAGGGACACAGGGCGCTTCATTTGAGCTATCATTTGTCTGATTCTGACAGAGGAATCCACTAGGGTGCACCAGTTTATCATTTAGGGTGTAGCTTCCAGAGAAGCACATTCAAGGATCCGAGAGTTCACTGGTCCAGAACCAGAGAAACCCTTCCGACCCAGTACAGAGCATAGCAAGGCACTCAATTTGAGCCATACACCGCCAGATTCCGACGGTGGAATCATTGGGGTGCATCAATTGTCCAGGAGGGGGACACACACCCTCAGGGGGTCCCATTCGGGGTCCAGTTTGATCGATGGTGGATCGATCTTCAGTTTGACAGTTACCAGGAGGAGCTGTGAGGGCAGGACGCATCTTTTGGGACAGTTTCCAAGCAGATCAGATGAGTATTTCCAAGAGGGATAACTTTCCAGACAGTTGCAGCGATTGTCGCGAGTATCCAAGATTGCATCCAGCCGATCTGTGCATGCATGTTGTTGATTCTTCCCGATCTTCTGTATACGGGTATTTCTTGTTGTTTTGCATTGTATTCCAGCGACGATCAACTCTTATGAGATCTAGTTGATGACTATTTCCTATATTTCTTACATGCACATTGTATTTTCGGCTATTATTCATAATACATGCTATTGAGTTGTGTTGGTTCCTTATTTCGTATGCATCATATATTCTGCTCAAACACTTAATTATATGACACACACATGCGAAAATCACCAAGCATGTTAAACAAGTAACCAAAACGCATCCAGAAACCTCCAGAGTATAAGATCTATGAGCCGAAACAGCAGTTTCAGCACAGTCTATCTAGATCCATTGGATCAGGGATATTTCAGAGTAATCTGGCGGATCATATTCTCCTCATTCTTAATGGCTACATTGATCTGTGGCTTAACACCCAATTGGTCCATGATCTCTATTTAAAGAGCATGGAGGGTCATTTGACGATGATCGATTGTGAGAAACTCTCTTGTAAATCTCCCTGTAATATTTTTCTTTTGCATTAATATAAGGCTCCAAGTGGCCACGTTGGTTGGTGCCATGGATGTTTCCTCGTATGGGTTTTACCAAGTGAAAACATTGGTGTGTTGATCTTTGATCTGGTTGTGTGAGTGGTTATTGAAGGTGTTCATCCTCTGTTGGGATACATGTGTTGTCGAACAAAATATAGTTTGATGTTTGTTGCTATAACTTATATTTCAATTCAGCCCTAACGTTGATACCTCACAGGGATTAGATCTGTGGAACCTCTAAAAAGGTAAAATTTCTGAATTTGCAAAGGAAACGTCAATTCATGAAATTTCTACATGGTACTAGAGCTTTATTGTTGAAATCACTCTTTTGGTGAAGAGGGTGTTGGTATTTCAATTGCATTGTACCTGGGAATGGTATATTGACCTTGTACAGGCTGTTTGGATGTGAAAATCTAGGACGCATGGGAGAAGCATTTGAGCCCTATAAAGGCTTGTGCTACTTCATTATCGCTAACCTTTATTTTAAAGTGAATTCAGATCTTATAGAGATGTCTACTATTGGACTTAGAGAGTGTGATAGGTTGGATGGAGGATCCAATTTCATCCCTTTGAAGCTTAGGCTACAAATGCTTGTAGAGAAAGTTGAGATTTGGAAGCATGTTGAGAAAGAGATTGCAACACCTACCAATCCGAAGTTTCTTGGCCACTATTAACAAGGAATCCAAGGCAAAGAGAATCATTCTTGATTCTATGAAGAAGCACTTCATTGCTCACAAAATCAAAAACAAGACAAGACAACCAGTAAGGGGCATGTTTGTAGCATTGATTGGTTCAATTCAAAGTTCTTGTATTTCTCGACTGATGCTCTTGCGAAACAAGCTTTTAGTGATCTGCATGAGCAAGAAAACCATGTGGTGAGCTACAAGATCACATAGTTGAGAGCCCGATTGAGTGCCATTGGGACGAAGCTAAAATAGCCTTCTAGTTTTCAGAAGTCCTATGAAAAGAAAGAATGACGGGAGGCCTTGCCTTCAAAGTATTAGGATCGTGTCGATTGTAACTATCCATAAAATGTGGATCCGGAATCCAAAGTGGACATTGTCAACGCATTAGTTTAGTCGGCAGTCGACTCCCAAGAACAGTCGACTCCCTTGATCTGACAAGGAGAGGTTTACCAAGAAACCCAATGTTCCAACACCCCCCGTAAATGCAACTTGGAGAAAAACAAATTACATAACACACAACTTTCCCCCCTTAATTTGTTTTGAATGCAAATTCTGATCAAATTCGGTACAACAACACTCCTGAAGAAGTTTGAACATTGTCACCATTAACGTTGATCAAACACAAGTAATGAAATACTCTTAAGGTAGTCATCCAATGCAAAAATTGTTTTCCAAAACATAGTCCCAGTCAACCAGTCAACTAGACAACAAGATAGCATAGGCCAGTTGATCAGTGGACTATACAAGAAATGCACCAAGATAATCAGTCTCTGTCAATCCAAACAATCTCTATATCAGGTAGGTACGATAAGCAATGATACTTCTCCCAAGAACACATTCGAACATGGTTCGGTCAGTCTCAGCAGGTCCAAGTCGATTTAACAAGACAGTAAGAGGACATCAATTGATTTAACATATCAACAACTTCAAACACTCCCCCTTGTAAACACAACTGAGGATCCATAAGTAGTAGCAATGGTTCAGTCGAAACTCCAGTCAACGAGAAAGCCAGTCGAAACTCAGTCGACAAACACGTAGTTGAAACTCATGTCGACGAACACTCGGTAGAAACTCCAATCGATGAACACTTAGTCGAAACTCCAATCAATTGTCATCTCTGGACAAACCTCCGTCAACCACGCTAAATGAATCAATGGCAAGAGAGAGGAACATTGTACATCCATACAATCGACGATACACTTCTGTATGAAGTCCTCAAGCATCTATTCAGATGATTCCACGACCATTCATCATTCCAACAACAAGCTATCTTGGTAGTCGACACCGGTCCATGGTTCTATCTTTCCTATCTCTTCTGCAAAGATCTAAACGCATAATTGTCATTTTTCCAAGACTACCAATTCCTAGGTAAATTTTTCTAAGGGTGATGACATGGCATAAAATTTTGTTTTGGTTGATCAGAGGATGCAGGCTCAAGGTCTGGTTTACTCTCAAGAGTAGAACAACCTGGCATATTAGCAACAATGTCATCGATAACATAATTCTCAAATTCTAGCATGTTAGGAACAATCAACTTTTCAATACGATCATCAGTAGGTTGCTCTTCTGGTAAACCAGTCTAAACTCCACCTACAACAAATAAAACTTCCATGGTTGCAGCAAGGCCAGGTGTGGGCAATGGGGCAGCAACAACATTATATGGAAGACCTGCTTTAGATGTATGCATCTCAGAGACAAAAGGGACAACAATGCCCTATCCATTCTTCTCGAGTCCTCCTTCCATATATCCCATTTTGCTCAGCAGTTGGGATCCAATACCAGTAGAGAGCTTTTCAAAGCTAGAGAAACATCATCATTAGTGACTAATAAAGTATGTGATAAAATACAATCATCAACCTTCTTACAAGTAGCTGGACTACAATCAATTTAATCAAAGGTGGAAGAAGTAATAGGTGAGCCTGGTAGCTCAACAACAACAGTCTTCTTCTCATCATTTTGTAGTTGGCAAACTTCATCTTCAAGGTTTTGTTTGTGGTCCTACAAGCCCTAAATAATCACATCCTTCTCAATTAGCTGCAACAATAAGGCATCATAATCTTCTTTCAAAGCACGATATTCATCAAACAAGCAGTTGTTATCTGCTTGAAGAGGAGGAGCTTCTTCACGAAGGCTTGTAAATGGGCAATTTCACTTGCTAGTTGGGTATTGGATTCTTCCCATCTGCAAATGTTTGTCTTCAAGACAACATTTTTTGTATGAGAAAGAACTTTCACTTCCTTCTCTAGATCAACATCAAGATCTGAGTGATTTACAAATTCATTTACAAGATCCTGGAAAAGAGTCTCCATTGTTCGTTCTAGGGCAGAAACTTCCTAGATTTCTTATCAAACCATAGCAAAAAAACAATTTGAAAAGAGGGCGGCCCCATTCTCTAGTTATGAGTTATCTCCAGTATAATCTTCCATCATCTATTCTCARTATGCAATTGTGCAACGACAATTTGCAAGTCAGTGACTTCTGTATGAAATCGATTAAGAGAATCTTCCAACAAAATGGCATTTTTCTCATGAATCTCTGACAATTTCTGAAGAGCCAAGGCTTCATCTTCATCGAACATACCCATCTTCAAGAATCAACTAAWAACAAGGCACCACACTTTGCAAACGATGGTGCAAAAAAGAATGGATCGACCAAAAAAGCAAGTTGATCACAAGGCGAAATCCAAACTAACCCAAGATGCATACCAACAGATGATAACAGAGCTAGGGCATCCGTCTGTATCTGACTGTACATGCCAAGAAGCCAGAAGAGCAAATTCTAGCTAGTCAAGCCACCAATCGACAGATCGTTGGTCGACAGATCGTTGGCTTGGTCAGGTCACCAATCAACACAACCCTTCTCAATCGGAAATAAACAACAGCTCGACTACATAATCCACTAAAGTTAAAGAGAGTTAGGGAATCCACACATGCGCATCAGTCGAAATGAAATTTTGGTCGAGTTGATCCACTAATCGATCAAACCCTCCAATAGGTCAAATTGACCTTCTCCCAAGCGATCGAGTTGAAAAAAAGGGGCCAATTTTGGTCGATGGCTAGTCAAGGGAGTCCGTTCGAGTGAGGTAGAGTCGACGGGATCGACTTTTGGTCAAAGGAGGCTGAGTTGACAAGATCAACTTCTAGTTGAGGGAGGTTGAGTCGACGTCTAGTCGAAACGAAGATCGACTACTAAGTCAATGCGTATATCTGGTCGACGTATCCACAATGCAAGCCAGTTGACTTACCGAAGCGAAAGTCCAATGGGTGTAAGTCTTCCTCCACACATTCGATGGTCCTATGTTAGAGGACTAGGGCACAAAATCAAGTAACCCAAACGCTATCTTCAAAAACAAAGCTTTATGCGGCTCAATAATCCTACGACGGGCAATAAAATCCTCACGGAATCAAGTTTTGCGTTGGAAAAGAGTTGGTCGGACATTCCTCTAGTTTTTGAACAACCCATATCAAACCACAGTCTCATTCTCATTCTCGTTCTCTATGAACCCGAGATTAGAAACCCAATCACTGTGATACCATGTTGGGACAAGAAAATAACCGTAGAGGAGAATCGAGGATGAAAAAGCAGTGGTGGTGTCTAAAGACATTGTTGCACTGAAGCACAAATGATCTTCATGATCCAGTGGTGATAGACTGATCCGAGGGATAATTTATAAATAGGTTTGGACATAGACCAAACCAAACAACCATGGGATCGCGTCAGTTGTAACTGTCCATAAAATGTGGATCTCGAATCCAAAGTGGACACAGTCAACGCATTAGTTTAGTTAGCGATTGGCTCCCAAGAACAGTCGACTCCCTTGATCCAACAAGGTGAGGTTTACCAAGGAACCCAATGTTCCAAGATGGAGGGCTCAAGGATTGTACTAACCATGGAATGAGGCTATGGTATGTCCATCTACTTCATCTTTATCTTTATACATATGTATATATATCAAGTTTGCACTGTCCAAAATTCTCTCAATTGCACATTTGATGTTCAACATTCATTATCTTCTTGGTTTGGTAATTTCCAGCACTAGTTTGACAAGCTGATTTGACATAAGTGAAGCTTGAAACTGTTAAGTGATTTAACATAAATATTTAAGATAATACAGTGGATTTACTGGTGTATATTTTCATTAATTGCAGTGATTCCAAATCTGATTTTATGATTGGAAAGTGTACCCTAAGGGCTGAAACTTGCTGGCATATGTTTGGTATCCTTACTCTTGAATTGCTTACTGGATTGGGGTTGAATTGAATAGAAGTATTGTTGCTATAATTTATATTTCAGATCATCCCTAAGGCTGAATATTCATAGGGTTTGGATCCGGAAAACCTCCAATGTGAGCTGAAAATTCTGAAGTTGCATTTATTGCCCCTATTCATGAAATTTCCGCAGATGCATGTAAAGACTGTTTTCTTGAATAGTGTGACTGAAGAAGTTTACATAAATCAGTCGCGAGGATTTGACATACATGAACATGACACTCAAGTTTGCAAGTTGAAGAAAGCTCTTTATGGGCTTAAGCAAGCACAACAACCTTGCTACTCAAGGATTGATGAGTTCCTATTGAACTTGGGTTTAACCAAGACAGTTGTTGATCCAAATCTTTATTACTTGTATGATTAAACTAATTTGGTCGTATTGGTTCTATATGTGAATGATTTGGTCATTATAGGTAGCTCATTGTGTGGTGCAAGGTAAAGTGTCAAATGAATGACATGAAGGATATTAGTCTATTGTATTATTTTCCAAGGTTGGAGGTTTGGCAAGGCCCAAGAGAAGTCTTCCTTGGGCAAGGGAAGTTTGAGATGCTAAGAAAGAAGACGTGTTCATGAAAACACCTTCCTCATAAAGAGGTTATGTTAGCTTTCGAGGATACTCCGAAAGTGTTTACACGATGTTTGGGGATGCTTCATGAGAAGTGGGGTGCATGGTGTATGATTGACCCTTGGTGTTCCACGATATGCTTGCACATTGGAGGTGGCTTGCTCTTGGCTGTTATAACTTGTATGGATGCTCGCATGACATTTTTCCATGGAGTGTTGAGACCTATGGAGCTTGGTGATTTCTTCATGTAGTCAACACATGTATCCAACAACAATGCTTTCTGAATAAGTCATCAGGATCAGGCTCTCGTCACCAACACTGTAATGATATAGGTTTGGATCAGCAACACTCTTGCTGAAATCCAAAGTCATCAAGAATCTATCTATCTGATATAGTTTCCAACTCATGGATGATAGTATGGATGGAAGTGTATCGGATTTACTGGATCAAGTGTCTCATCATAGATAACTCCCTCTGTTTGTGAGAAACCTTTGGCTATAGATTTTGTTTTGTATTTCTTGACACTTCCATCAGCTGCATGCTTGATCTTATAAATCCACTTGGAAGTTACCACAAACTTCCCTTACGGTCCCTAAATAATATCTTATACATCATTTCTTTAAGATATATCGATATTCTTCTGTTATGGCATCTTGCCATACTTGTTCTTTTGTTGCTTCTCTAAGACAAAGAGGCTCAACATCAATGAAGTGGCTCATGACTGAAGGATAGCTCGAAAAATCTCTTTTCGCTTTCTCAAGATGTGCCTTGAGAGGCTTGTATGTTTCTCAGCCTCTTGTAGAGTGAGTTTAGGTAGGCCTTTTATGCCCTATTAGATAATCATCTGGAGTTCTTCTCAACTCTCTGAATGGAGGAGGTCATCTCTATGTTCCTAGCTCTGTCTCAGGCAGGAACCACGTACCCTTCTTAGGGGCTTTCTCTCAGGTTTGTAAGCTGAGAGAAAAACTCACATAGTTGCAATGATCCACATCTCACAGGTCTATAAGCTGGAGAATGTCTCACATAGCTGCATTCATAACTAGTGATCAGCTGAGAGTATGTACTTGAACATCATCTCTTATTTATATATAAGAAATGTTCAACTGTCTAAAATTTTCTTATTGCAGATTTGATTTTCAACTATCATT
>JASDQU010439625.1:16462-42508 GCA_032191745.1 Picea mariana
ATAAAAGAGTTGTAGGAAGTGCTTGTAAACCCGCCGAGATGTTGAACAGGTCCGCTGGCAGCGGGTAAATGCATGCATGATGCCAACACAACTTCACCGGGGTACTGAATAGGCCTACTGGCAGCGAAGCAATGTCGGGTATATGAAAATTTGCAAATAAGAAACCTCTTAACCTTAACATGTCCTTTATTCTGATCTAGAACTTCTTGGTAGGATACGTAAATCAGAGTGGGTTAAATGACAACCCTATCGAGGCTATGGACGCCTGCTGGAAGCAGTGGCTCTGTCAACAGTATTGGAGATTTTATCTTTAATATCGTGGCTCGCTTGTCTTAATACTGTTATCAGTTTTCATCCTTTAAACACCGCTGGAATATTTGGTTAATGATGATGTTTACATGATTTTCTGGTTGTTATTTTTGACTTAGAATTTTTCTCATGATCATAATCTGAATTTGTTCTTTTGGCAGAGATAACTTCTTCTACCAGTGTGTTGCCATTGTTGGCAACCAACTCGTATTTTATACTGTCCTTATAAGATGCCTACACAAGTGTTTTGCAAACCTTGATTTTCGTTGCAATATTTGGAATAAAACGACATTGTTATTTCATGCATTTGCACACTTAGCTTTGTCCTTGTTTTTACGACTGCAAGCGTGAAAACTTTGATTTCGAAGTCATATTAAAAACGTCACTGAATTGTTATGATTACTCTTGTCTCCATGTTCATTGCATTTCCAATTTATTTATCGTTATACAGTTGACAAGACTCCAAGATCCTTATTCATTTGGCATTCTTATTTGTTAATATGACTTCGTTCTACAAGACTGTGAGGATATCCTTTTGATCGAGTTTGTGAAGCATTGGTGATTTGATTTATATGTTCTTTGATCGATTCCCTTGACACATTGGTTTCATGAAAACACATTTGTGTTGTGGTAAGACCCTTGGTATAAATCGTTTCATACAACACATAGTTCATATAATCAAACCCTTGGTGTGATTTCGATTTATTGCTTTGGTTTTTGAAACTATGACTATTGCTCGCACAAATGTTTAATCCACTTACCATAGATTTCATTGGTTGATTGAATGGCATATTTTTTAACACATATGCATTGTGATTTGAATAGTTATACGTGTCAGCGGTTCTACTGTGGGTAATGACTGTTCTGCATGGGCTAAAATAGCTCCACCACCTTCGCACGTTCTGTCATTGATGTTTTCCCCCCTATCCTGGTTTACCTTTGCTAGTTTTTGGGAAAGCCTGTGAGCATTCCGCCTCTGCGTATACTCTGTTCAAACCCTGGCCCGTTCACCTCACTCACCATGTGCTCCTGTCCATGGAACCGGTGGTGCGCATAGAGCCAAATGGTAACCAAGCCCTGTTGCTATTCGATAATGCTCGAAAGGATCTAGAAAACAGTGGTTGGATGGTGTTTATAAAGAGGTTCGAGGGTTTCAACAATTCAGTTTCCCAACAATTCACCCTCACCTTTGACGGGTGCAGAGCTAAAGTAGGTGACATACAACTTGAACTCAATGAAAAATTTATAAGCTCTGCTATAGGATTAGCAACCACGGGCTAGCGATGGTTTAAAAATTCCAAAGTTGATGAGGTTCCATGGCCATTATTATTCATATCAAGGAAGGTTGTCTCCTATGATAAAGGTATGCCTATTTCCACCCTCAAACCTCGGTGGCATGATCTTTTGATAATATTTAAACAATTTGTGACCTGTGAAGGTTGGTATGGCTTGGTTTTTCTTTATCACCTTCGGTTATTAATGAATTTCATAGGGTACCCTTTGAATATGCCGCATTACTTCTTGCGTAGTCTTTACAATATGTCTAAGAATTTCAAACGTGAGAAGGCCGATGGCATCTTGTTTCACCACAGCTTGATTAGACTCATCATCGTTCACCATTTAAACCTTCATGGTGATAATTGGCAAGCCTTTCTATCTCGAAATGGCGTTGCTAGTCTAGAGTCTGTCCAAATCGACAAGGTTGTGATCGGTGAGACTAGGGTTGGGCCGGCCATGCCATTTCATATCCTCCTACCCCTTGCCAAACCCTCAGATTGCCCTGACTTAGATCTACCAAATGCCATAACCAACCCTTGTACTAAATACAAATCCGAGGCCGACAAGAAGCCTGTGGGTAAGAAATGCAGGAGTGACAACGCTGTAAATAGTAAAGGGAAGAAAAATGCTCAATTGATATCGAGACTTGTCTGGAATAAACCTAAGACAAATGTCGATCAAAATCCCATAGCGCTGAGCGATGACTTGGACTCCGATATTGAGCGTTTCTTAGCTAAAGAGTACCCCTACTCCCATGGCCTGTGATCCGAGCAACCCTATGACTATGTGTCTAATTTTCCCCCATGCCTAAAGAACAATCCTAACTACCCAGGAATCAAGCTACACCATGAAACCCCTAGTGGCTTAAACAAACCCTCACCTATGTTATCAAAGCCCAAACAAACATCATGCATCCAATGTAATGCTTGGTTAGAGTGTTATTACGCCGACATCCCCTTGCTGCAATCAAAGATCAAATCGTTAGAGAAACAGGTGACAGTGTTGGCAAAGGAGAACGATAGGGTGCGGACTAACGACAAGAAACAAAAAACCACTGGTTCGATTGTCTTCTTGAATGTCGAAGCGGCAACAGCCTTCGTCAATTCCAAATTATCATGACCAAGTTGTTTTTTGATTGTCCAGGTATGAATTTCAATTTTAATTTCATTTTATGAGTGGCTTGAATTAATATAATGAATTGGTTTTTGGGTTTCGATTAGCTCTGTTCATTATTCGAAATGATTATGTCATAGTTTGATTATAAAAAATGGTTATGTTGTGGATCTTGTACAGTAGATTCATTTTACTAAAATCAAATGTAGTTATGATTTGGTTATGCGATTTTGTCATGCCCAGTTTAGTATAAGCGATTGGTTGTTTTTTGATTCGGTTTGGTTTGTTTTTGAATCAATTATGTTTGATAGTTGATTTGGTTTGATTTCGATTAGTTTCGCTTGTTCCTAATAGACTCAAAATGGCTTTGTTGATTTTGATTTATTAGGAACGACTCTGTTCTGTATCGAATCGTTATTCTCATTTGGATTTTTTATTACATTTGGGCTTTGCAAAAGATCGATTTGCTAAAAATCGTGTGGCTGTGTTGATGGATATGATTTTGCCTAACGATTTTGTCGACCCCAAACGGTTTCGATTCGTTCTTGTCTTATTTGATTGCTGCATGATAGTTGGTATATGTTTGATACAATTCTATTAATTTGAGAAAACGATCCTGTTGATTTCGTTTGGATTCGACAATAATCTTGTTAATAGTTGCAGCGACATAAACTATTGCATGGAAGATTTGTTTAATCGGTTACAGTTGTGTCGATTTCAATTGGTTCATGAAAATGATTGCATTGTTGTCGAGTTATCTAATGTGATTCTGTTTACCCCGAATTGGCGATAACAAATTGAACAGAGTGCATACAAGTTTTGATTTAACAAAATCGGTTGACCACAATTTCTTTTGTTTTTAATTTGCATGTATCTCTGTTATCATTCGATTGATCACAATCTTGTTTGCTCTCAAATTAGCATAACAGTTTTTGATTTGAATGATTTGTTTGGTCTATAATTAGCAATCAAATGTTTGTTTAATAGTTTGAATTTAATTCTTTAAGTTTTGAATTGGTTTTTAAAATGATTCTATGTTCGATTTAGACCAGCTACAGAATCGCAAGATTCTGTAGCTAGTCTTAAAAATTAGATTTTTGTCCATTTTATCAATAAAATATCCTCTTAACTTGTCTATTTTTGTCCTCTTTCAGGTACATTTGAATTGCAATGATCAATTGGGCATGCTGTGGCAGTTTAGGAGATATTTGTGTGATGTAGTTTTTATTTTAAGTTGTTAGTTTGAGTCAGAAATAGAGACTTGGGATATTATCCCAGATTTTTGTAAACTATTTTGATAACTCCCACAGGGATGTTTTACCCTGTGGGAAGTCTTTAAATACTTGTTATTTTTTGTAAACAATCATCATCACTGTGGAGAGGACCAGACTATGGATTTATGATTCAGACCGAGACGAAAGTTGTGTCTTTTAACAGCTTTCGCTTTCAATATATCAAACTTTTGTTTCAAGTTTTCTGCATATTAGTTGGCAATTAATTATCGACTACTTTAGCTATCATAATTCTTTGCATGTTGATGTGATTTGATTTATATGCTCTCTGTATCTGATCTCTCTTTTTTTAAAAGTGAAGCAATTGCTTTGTTTCAATTAATGAATTACAGATTTCTCTTCTTTGTTAATTGAATAATTTTGTATAGATCTTTGCATGCAGATTTATCTAACTGTGAGGATTTGTAAATCATAAGATTGCTGTAATTTTTATGTCTTGTTTGTCCTGTAATTATATCTGAAGAGCACAACAGCTTCCCATTTACTAGAAGATCGTGGATAATCTGGTGCGGGTTTCCTCCCACCAAACAGCTGAATCGATCATCATACACAGGACAAATCTGAAGCGTTATGTCAGGTAAGTTTGTTATTTATTATTCGATAGTTAGATTGTTAGTATAATTTAATTAGTTTAGATAGATGTATTTATAGTTTAGATTTATAGTTAGAGTTAGTATTTTAGTTGTTTAGTTTAGATAGTTTTTGTTTAATTCCTTTTTCATAAAATTATAAATCAAAAAACAATGGTTTTGTTGTCTTAGGACAGATTACAAATGATTTTTGCAGGTTTTGATTTAAATCTGTAATTTGTAAATATTGTATATTTGTAATTAAAGTTGATTCTGTTGATAATTAAACATTTACTTTTATAGAATTATAGTTATATGACTTAGGTAATAGATTGTATATATGTTGTTAGATTTGTTTATTAGTTTGTTTTAGTATTGTTTTTATTTAGATTAGTTTATTAGTATAGTTTTCCTCTTGTTTTTCTAGGACTTAGATCGGCTAACGGAGCCGCTAAACTCGTCAGGGTGGGTTATCCCAAACGACTTGGGTTATTTAGATAACCCCGGACTGGATCCACTCTTCCAGTTGATGGACGGTCAATTTCGCCCGTCAACATGGCTCTAGAGAATGAGTTTGGACCATTCGAGGAGTTTGGTAGGTATAAATCAAAAGTTGGATTGGATTGAAAATCTAGAGATATTGAAGACCTAGAAAAGGAGTTGAAAAATGATCCAAAGAAAGAGAGACTATGTTCTAGTGTCATCACTTCACAATATCTATTTAAAGTGGAAGCAAAAGTGGACATCAAACCCTACCAAGGTGAGATTGATGTTATTAAATTGAATCAATGGTTGCTACAATTAGAAGTTTATTTAGTGTTAATAACATAGTAGAAGAGAAAACTATTTTATTTTTCCTGACTGGATTTAGAGGGATATGTGCAAGCTTGGTGGGAAATTGACACTGAGACACTTAGGTTGGAGGGTGATCCCCTAGTAACTAAGTGGGAGGTGTTTAAAACCCAAATTAAGTTTGAGTTATACCCTATTGGGTATGAAGATGACAAATGGATTCACTAGTATCACTTCTAGTAGAAGCAAGGGTAGAGTGTGCAAGAGTACACCACCAAGTTTAGAAAAATGACCATTATGTTTGATATATCTCCCAAGAACATGCATTTACTCTTCAAGTTTTTGGGAGGCCTACATAGTCATTTAAGTAGGAAAGTGATGATATTTAATCCTAATAACATTGACAAGGCTTGTGCACAAGCACAATATATATAGAATATGGGTGGGAATAAAGGGAGATGAAGTGGTTCCTAGTAGAAAGACCAACAAGATGCTTCCAAGGAGGGAAATAAGTGGAAAGGAAGGAATAAGAAGATAACAACCATTGCACATCAGTGCAAATATTCAAACAACTACTATAACCATTGTGGTATTATTGGTCACACTAAACATAAGTGTTGTAAGCTAAATTCAGAGATGAATCTAAAGAACTGCAAGAAGGATGCCAAGAAGAATAACATGCTATTCATAGATTCATGTAGCTAGGTAAAGAATATCTTAGATGTAGATGAAAATATTGTCTATAACACAATGTAGTGTTGGGTATGTGTTATATTCTTTGCACGAGTAGTAGTGTCACATATTTACGTGGTTTTTCGGCACATGGTTTCTTTGTTGATGGTTTTCTATTTCTGGCAAAGGAATTAGGGTTGTTGACTAATCCAGGTCATTGGGTTAGGGTTTTGTATTCCGCTGGCTCCTATATGTATATTGTATTGTAAACAATGTAATACGATGAATGGATATAGAATATGTTGGTTTTCTTGGTTTGGGTTTCCATGGGAAAAATATCTGTGTAATGTTTGTATTTTCCATTGTATCTTTTCTATTCTTTTATTGAAAATCTGTTTGTAGTAAATATTGTACAAGGTTAAAATCTACATTTGGTATCATAGATTTGTTGGCTTTATGGGGATGCCTTTGTGGTCAAGGGTTTGGCTCGAGACTGTGATAAGCCTTGTTACATTGGGAGATCTGTGGTATTGATTTTTTAGGTGAAAAGAAATGGCAAGGAACTCAAAGATGGAGATCGAAAAGTTTAATGGGAAAATTTTTGAGCTGTGGAAGCACAAGATGGAAGATATGTTGGTGGACAAAGATCAGTGGATCGTGGTAGATCCAGGTACTATACCTACAGGAACTTCAACAAATGACTGCAAAAATTTGGATCAGAAGGCAAAGAGAACAATCTGACTGTGTCTCTCAGATTCAGTATTACTGAATGTGTCAGAGGAAGCTACAACCAAGAATTTATGGGATGCGTTGGGGAGGTTGCATTAGTGTAAGTCCTTAGTAAATAATTTGTTCCCGAGAAAGAAGTTGTATAACCTTAGGATGAGAGATGGAGACTCGGTGGTAGAGAATTTGAACGCCTTCAATACTGTGGTAAGTCAGTTAGTATCTGTTAAGATTAAAATTTCAGATGAAGATAAATGTATCAATTTACTGTGTTCTTTACTATACTCATGGGATAGTCTAGTTGTGGCCATAGGTAGTAATACAACTTCCTTTATTTTTTATGAATTCGTCTCATATTTGTTGTTGGAGGAGATGATACGAAAGAATATGGAAGGACATAGCACATACACATTATTTGAAAGAAGACGTTCCCAGGAAAGAAATAGATCTAAGTTCTCAAGTGGGAGATCTAAGTCTAAGGGTAGATCTAAATCTCCTGGAAAGTTTGTAAAGGTATGTTGGAGATGCAAAAAAGAAGGGAACTACAAGAAGCAGTGTAGATCCATAGTTGATAAAAAGAAGGGATCTAAATAATCTCCTTCTATAGAAGAAAATACCTCCAAGGAAGAATGAGGGTATGTGTACTTGTATTCTTCAAGAACACATCCAGATAATGAGGAATGGTTGGTTGAATCAGGTGCATCCTTTCATATGACTCCCCACAGGGAGTGGTTCTGTGAATATGAAAGGTATGATGGAGGTAATGTTTTCTTAGGTGATGACTCGACAACCAGAATCATAGGTCGAGGAAAAGTCAATTTGAGACTCATAGATGGAAGGATTAGAACACCGCCTGGTGTTCTGCACATCCCAAGTTTGGCCAGAAATTTGATTTATGTAAGAAAAATGGATGATGCAGGGGTAAAAACAATATTTGAAAAGGAAACCTACAGGATGGTTTGAGGAGCAATGGTGTTGTTGAAGGGAGTTGGGTTTGGAACTATGTATAAGCTGCAAGGAAGCACTATTAGTTATGGGTGTAATAGTTCCATTTCCCCTGATATTGGAGTTGAAGAAGAAATAACTCCTACATTCTCTAGAGAAAAGGTTATGCTATGGCATCAAAGATTGGGGCATATTAGAGAGAAGTGTCATCGACTACTACATGGTAAAGGTATGGTTGAAGGTATGTCTAACTGCTCTCTTGATTTTTATTTCTGTGAACATTGTGTATATGGGAAGAATAATTAGGTAAGATTCCCTTCTGGTGCAACGTGGGTAGAAGGAATTTTACAGCTAGTTCATAGTGATGTTTTTGGACCTGTATCAGTCCCATCATTGGGAAAATTTGTGTACTATGTCTCATTTATAGATGAATTCTCGAGGAATACTTGTATATATTTCCTCAGGAAGAAATATGAAGTTTTTGATAGGTTTAAAGAGTTTAAGGCTCTAGTTGAGAATCAAATAGAGAAAATCATTAAGGTGTTGAGGACAGATAATGGTAGAGAGTTCTGCGGGAATGAATTTGAAGAAATCTATAAGAAGTGCAGTATATTAAGGTAGAAGAGTACTCCATTTACACCTCATCATAATGGAGTTGCGGAAAGGATGAAAATAACATTGATGGAAAAAACAAGGTGCATGCTCAGTGGTGCCGGGTTAGGGAAAGAATTATGGGCAGAGACACTGGGCACTGCATGTTACCTGGTCAACAGATCACCCTCATCAATGTTGGATGAAAAGACTCCACAAAAGGTATGGAATGGTAAAGAACCTTCTCTCACACATCTCAAGGTATTTGGCTATGATGCATATTTTCATGTTCCAAAGGAAAATAGGAGTAAGCTAGATAAGAATGTTGAAAAGTGTATCTTTATTAGAAATAAATATGGTCTCAAAGGTTATAAGATTTGGAACCCAGAAACTAAGAAGGTAGTGTATAGCTGAGATGTGGTGTTTAGAGAAATGAAGGTTGTTGTTAAACATGAAATCCTACCAAGTAAGGAAGAACCAAACAAAATAAAGTTTGATTTAAAGGATGGTGAATTAGACTCTACAGAAGAACATGAATCAGAAGAAGAAGATATTCATACTCCAATATTGAGGAGATTGATTCGGGATAGAAGGATACCATAAAAGTATACTCCATGTGATTTCCGTTCAAATTTTTCTTTGTCTATTACTGATGATGATCCTATAACTGTCAGGGAGGCAATGGATTCAGAAGATGGAAATCTCTAGAAAAGGGCCATGGACAAAGAAATGACATCTTTGGATAAGAATGAGGCTTGGGATCTAGTGGAGTTTCAGACTAGAATAAATCCTATTGGCAACAAATGGGTATTTAAAAATAAGCTTAATGCAGAAGGAAACGGGGAGAAGTACAAATGTCAGTTAGTAGCAAAGGGTTATTCCCAGGTTGAGGGAATTAATTTTCGTGATATTTTTTCTCTTGTTGCCAAGTTAACCTCTATAATATTTATGCTATCTGTTGATGTTGCATTTGATTTTGAAGTAGATAAGATGGATGTGAAGACAACATTCCTACATGGGGATCTTGAAGAAGAAATCTATATGAAGCAACTAGAAGGTTATGCTGTGAAGGGAAAGAAGGAGTTGGTATGCAAGATGAAAAAGTCCTTGTATGGTTTAAAGCAATCACCAAGGATGTGGTATCAAAAATTTGATACTTATATGATGGGACTTGGATCCACAAGAAGAAAATAGGATCATTGTGTGTATTTTAAATTAATTGGCGATCATTTGATTTATTTGGTCTTGTATGTGGATGACATGTTGTTGATAGGAAACAACAAAGAGATTATCCAGGATGTGAAAACTCAGTTGTCCTCTAAATTTGACATGAAGGATCTCGGTGCTTCAAAATTCATTTTGGGAATGGAAATTAAAAGAGATTGGAAAAAGAGGAAACTCTGGTTAAATCAAAGAAAATATGTTGAGACAATATTGCAGAAGTTTAATATGTAGGAATGTAAACCAGTCAAGGTTCCTATTCCTGTTGGGGTAAAGTTATCTACGGATCAATGTCCCAAGACACAAGACGAGGAGGAGGAAATGTCTCATGTTCCATATGCAAGTGCAGTTGGTAGTTTGATGTATTCAATGGTTTGTACTAGACTAAACATTGCACATTCAGTGGGATTTTTGAGCATGTATATGTCAAAACCAGAGAATCAACATTGGACAACAATAAAAAGGGTTTTTAGGTATTTGCGTGGCACTACTAGCTATGGATTGTGATACGAAGGAAGACCAGGATTGGATAGAGTGGTGGATATACATGGCTTTGTGGATGCAGATTGGGATGGAGATCTGGATCATAGGAGATCTACAAGTGGGTATGTGTTTAACCTATTTGGAGGAGCAATAAGTTGGATGAGCAAAAGATAGGTTGTAGTGGCACTTTCAACTACAGAAGTTGAATACATGGCAACCACTCATGCAAGTAAGGAAGCAATATGGTTACAAATATTGCGTTCAGGTATTGGGTTGGTACAACAAGCTATAAGGATATATTGTGATAGTTAGAGTGCAATTTTTCTAGAAAATAACCCAACTTACCATTCAAAGACAAAGCATATTGATATTCAATATCACTTTTTGAGAGACATGATTGAAGAAAAAAAAGTATTTCTGGTGAAGGTAGACACTTTGAAGAATGTTGTCGATTCATTAACAAAATATGTGAGCATTGAGAATTTATCTTGGTGTAGAGGATCCATGGGAATTGTTGACTATGTAACCCTGTAATCCCCAGTATGTAAAAAAAATAACAAGTGGGAGAATGTTGGGTATGTGTTATATTCTTTGCATGAGTAGAAATGTCTACTTTGGGTCGAGTGCACAAGGGGGTTTGAGGGGGGAGGGGGAGGGAAATCCCCCCTTGTGGGGGTTCGGGGGCAACACCCCGAGAAAATTTTTTCTTCCTCAGGAAACGTGTCACATATTTAGGTGGTGTTTTGGCACATGGTTTCTTTGTCTATGGTTTTCTATTTCGGATTAAGGAATTAGGGTTGTTGACTAATCCAGGTCATTGGGTTAGGGTTTTGGAAGCTGCTGGCTCCTATATGTATATTGTATTGTAAACAATGTAATACTATGAATGAATATAGAATATGCTGGCTTTCCCAGTTTGGGTTTCCATGGGAAAAATCTCTATGTAATGTTTGTATTTTCCATTATATCTTTTCTATTCTTTTACTGAAAATTTGTTTGCAGTAAATGTTGTACAAGGTTAAAATATACATGTAGAAGGAGGTGAACTTGAGTATCCTCCATCCCAAGGAAGAGAAGGATATGAGTAAAATCTTCCATATTAATATTTAGGTCGATAAGACAAAGGTAGATGCTCTATTTGATTTTGGTTCATAGGACAACCTCATAGTATAATCTCTGGTCAACAAGATTGTATTATAATTTCATGACTATCCCCACCCATATCCATTGGGATGGGTAGATAAGGATGCAGAGATCAAGTTTCCTAAGTAGTGTAAGATCTTATTTTATCAAGTGAAAAATAAATTGATGAAGTGGAAGTAGATGTAGTACCACTTGATGTGTGTGTTGCAGTGTTTGGAAGCCCCTACATGTACATGAGGGATGAAATATTTATGAGGAGATAAAACCAATATTGCTTGATCAAGGATGGGAATTCCTTCATGATCAATTCACACAAAGATAAATACAAGGTATCTCTAGTAAGTGCTAACCAAGCCAAGAAACTAATAAGTTCAGGTAGGAAGTTTGTATTGATTTTCTTAAGAAAGAACCAATTTCTAAATGGATTGGTAAAAATAAAGGCATCTCTGGAGGGATGTACTAAATTTTGATGTTTGGAAAACATCGGGAATACATTCTCTTAGATTAATAATCAATAATATAATTATTGATTATTAAATACTATATATAATAAGTAAATGATAATAATAAATAGTTATTGATTATCCAAGGGACACATCCTTTCATGGATGGTCACCATATGTTCTCTATATATGGAACACTCTTCATTGTAATAAAAATATCGATCATATCTCATATGAAGAAAAACAACATGGTATTAGAGTAGGACTGGGCTTGAATCCTTCACAGGAGGGCCCAGGAAAATGAGAGTAGAGTAAAGTGTTGGGAGTGTTAAATTTATGGGGTTGTTACAATCTCTATGTACAACATATTTACTTTTTACTCCTACCTAAATTACAGAAAGAATTCCATAAATTATGGTGGGAAATAATTTCTAGTAAAAATGTCTAATTACCTAAATATGAGAAATGTACTGCATATTTACTTCTACCTATATTTATGCAAAGAATGGCATGAATTATGGAGGAACAATTTAACAAAGTCAGATACTATGTGGATGCATTATAACCAAATTAATCTTTGGGTAGTTACGGGAGGTATTCTCCAACTATTTATAAGAAAGAAAATTAATTTTAAATTTAATTTTCAAAGAGACATGTCTTTTTGGATCAATCTAATATTAAAAAGACACTTGAAAGACACAACAATAGACACACATATTTTTTCTCTCTCACACGTGGGAAGTGATATAAGGAAGAAACCAAAGTTTCTAAGTAGTTGAAATTTTTCGAGTTACTTAGTGATGTTCTAGAGTTTACTAAAGTAATATCATATATCATTGGAAGTAATTACCTCTTGCGGAAAATTGTGTTTGTTTAATTTAACACTAGAAAATCAACATGGTTAGCTATATGACATCAAGCATATGATGGATGTATTTTGATAGTCATATGCCATCAAGTATATGATGAATGTGTGTTGGTCATAGTATAAGACATATCATTTGTAGGGTCACTATATATAGTTGCACAAAAGATAAATTGATCTCCTCTAGGAGATGTTTTTTTTTGTTCGTGTTTCTTGTTTCGGGCAGGTCACAGGTAATAGCTCTGAGAAGGAGCCATAATGACGACCACATGAAGAAAACATGGAGGGAAAGACCTTCCAACATGATATCAAGGAGAGCAATTTCCAGACATGATGCTCAGAGAAATAAAGTCTCTAGGAGCAATGTACCTCCTAGGACAAGATCATGCCAAATAACATAGAGAGTTCTAGTGATCATGGATACAACCAGTCAAGACCAAATTTAGAACAATTATAGTGATAGATCCAAGTAGAGGAGGTTGTACTACATCCATAGGGAGAAGAGATTGAGTTACCGCCAGAGAATGAGGAAGATATACCTTCAGTGTCAAAGGGAGTAGAGATAGAGGAGGAATCACCTCCAACTCTAGAGGGAGTGTTGATGTTTGAGAAAATATCATGAGACATTCTCCCCGGAGGGTCTTGTGTGGACTAGTAGGTGCTAGCGGGAAAACCCCCCTATTACTACACTAGGGTTTAGAATGTAGGTAGATCAACAACCATCTAAAAGTCAACTACTTCTCTAACTACCCCAAACACACCCAAGATCTTATACAAGAAAAGAAAAGATGAGAAGGATCAGGTAACTATACCTCTACTCTGCGTCCGGTGATGATCATCTCACGCTTGAAAGCTTCGCTGACTGGACGTCTCCTCCCAAGGCTGGCCTGCATTCAAAGACAGACAAACAAAAATCTACAAGCATGCAATTCATATACAAATAAGGGTTAGATTTTAGAATATCAAAAAATAAACCATTAAAGACATTCAATACACTATGATTTGGGACAAGAAAAGTACTTCTTTTATTGATAACCCAATGATTATACCTTTTACAAGCAAAGATATCTATTGCTCCATGAACCTGGTCTGGGATCCTCTTCACCAAGCTCCAAGTGCACCTTTGTTTGGCTTCTCCTCTCAACCTTCGGATCTCTTCTTGGGAAGTGAATGGGTTTCTTGATGGAGGAAGAAGGGATAATTGGGAAATGTAGGGGAAATTTTCACAAAAGGGATAAAATTACTTGGGGGGCAAGGAGGGGATATGAAATAGGCAGAGTTTCACTATTCTTATGTCTAGATGCAAAATGATATCCCAACACCTCCTTTTATATGGGAAAATGATGGTTATTCAATTGGGTGATAGGCTATAGGCGATGGATTCGTTGGGAAACCATCCAATAGCCTGTAATCTCAACGAATTCCTTGCAAATTTTGCGAGTATACAAGGGATGTAGTGGTGCAGCCTGCATATGTACGCGAGATGTAGTGGCGAAACAAGCGTATGTACATGGGAAATAGTGGAGCAGGGCGGGTAGATCTTCAAAAAATTGGTTTTTTAGAAGAGCAACTCAATGATGGCTTGGAAAATAATGGAAGTAAGAGGGCCAAAGTACATGTATGAATATGTAGATAAATTTAGGGTTATAACAGATGCCTCCTAATGTGTGAGGTAAGAAGAGCATATGATGGCCAAAATACATTACAAAATCTTCATCAATGTATGAAGCGAGTGAGCCTGGGACCAGAGTTGGGGAGGTGTCATCTGCAAAAATAACAATTGTCCCTCTTAGGCGGACATACCCATGCTCGGGATGGAATGAATCATGGTTTCCAATCAAATACACTGAATATCCATGTCATATAAATATATAAAGTGTAGCTGCGAGAAATACACAACAGATCTACATCTCAAAATCAAGGATATAAAAGTATAGTATCCATCTTCAAGAATCCAATAACGCCTTATGGTTGGAGATGAGGTCTCCAGAGCTCGAGCAACAAATTCAAGATCTTCAAAACTTGGGTAGGATCTCAATGTGAGTTTATGACTTCACTACCCATAGGCCTTCGACGGCTCATTGGGAAAAGACAAGAGGATCTCGATGATCAGGCAGAGAACTTCATTGGTTTTGAACAAGGACTTGATTGGAATTTTGGGATGGCCAGGCATGAGGTCAAGAGACAAACTGCAGAAAGGTTGACTCAGGTTGGGTGAAAATTCCCTTGGACGAAAGAACAAAAGATGATCAGACTCAGGCAACATGACATTGACATAAGTTCACGATGTAGGAAGCAATGCAAACTCTCCATGTGTTTGGAAGAGTAACCAAATGAAGGAGGACACAACTCTATGTAGCGAGAAAATGTTCCTAAGATCATATTAGATCCCAATGCTTAATGAACAAACGAAAGGATGTGCTTTGTCCAAGGGTGACTCATTGTGCTGGCAAAAAAGAATATATATTTCCCATTCCCTCTTTTTGTTTTTTTTTTATTGTTTTGTCTTTTTCAATTTTTTAAAGAGCTTGAAAAAAAAAAAAATAATGCTATGTTACAAAGGAGGAATGAGTTTCGCAAGCAAGTATACTAGTTCCAGATGTAAGGAACACACTAATTCTTAGAGAAAGAAGACATTTGCAAGAAAAGGACACTCAAGGAAAATTCCTCCATGGGTCAAGGTGTCAAGTTGCAAAGGCAAAGTGCTACAAGGCTTGCGTATAAGGCATGATTCAAAGGTTTAGTTGAGAGAAACATGGATCCAACATTACGCCAAAGATGCAGAGATGCAAACACGATTAGCAATACATGATGAAACCCCCTTCAATGTAATTTTTAACGAGCCCAGAGAAGGTAAGATCGATAGTTTTTTCATGTTTAGAGAGTCTGAAAAAATGTAAAAGAAGACTCCAAGGGGTACCTTTTTCAGAAACAGTCTAGTCGGTTCGAAAAAGGGGTAAACTGGCACCGAAAATATGGCTATTCAAAACCATTTTAATGAGTGTGACAAAGACAAGATCACTCATAAATATTTTCAATTTTAGGGAGTCTGAAAAGAGATTAACTATGGAATCTGTGGGGGTTCCTTTTTCGTAAGTAATCTCCAAGGCCCGAAAAAGGTGATAAAACAAAACCAAGGAGAATGTTCCTTTTTCATAAATTTAGTCCCTTAGGCCTGAAAAAGGGTTAAAATTATACTTGAGAATACTCTTCTAGCAAACTGAAGTTCCTAGAGTAAAAATTTATTCGTATAGTTGACCATCCAGACCAAAAAAGGGGGAAACTACCACTAGACAGACGTGCCTTCAAATTTGAGTTTGGCGAGCATGAAGGGAAACAAGATCGCTTGACAATATTTTCATGTTTAAAGAGTCTAAAAAGGGCTTAAAGAAGACTCTAGGAGGTTACTTTTCTTAGTTAATTCGGACAAGATTGAAAATCATAAATGTAGTCTCGTCGGATGTTGCTTTTGAATTTCAAAGCGAGCTTGAAAGACAAAAAATCATGCTCATTTTGGGAGTCCCAAGGGTGAGGCCAAGAGTGATAGTGCATCAGACGAATGAGGCTCAATCTCGTAATCATGACAGGACTAACAAGGAATCCTGAGCCTAAAGTCATTAGAGACAACATGGATGCCAAAATGCAACAAGGATCTATCTAGGGAATCTGTGTGAAGGTAGGCTCTACTACCTAATCATGACACTTATGAAGTAGCAATGACAGTCCTATGTCACACTTCAGCGAGATCAATCCTATGGAAATGCGGAAAAGACAACAAGATGCAGAAAGTGGAGGTGGAATCCTAACTTATATGCAAAAGTTGGAAAAAACAACTTTTACCAAAGGACCTTTAAAAGTGACCCATCTCCCAAAAAGTTACCAAACCAAAAGAAAAAGTGCATCATAACATCAAATAAGAAACTCAAGAACCAAATTAAATGATTTCCAAGCCAGAAAAAATGACAAAAGGGTTTAAAAAAGTGGCAAAAAGGGACAAAAAAGTCTATAAATAGAAACTGACAACTCATTTTCACCATTGCAATTGGAAAATTAACTAGAAGGTAAAAAATAACCCCTTTCTAAAGAAGTTGATTCTGGGAGCTTCAGAGGACGAAACAAACTTCCGCTCAGACCAAGTAAGTACAAACTCATCCCTCTTTCATTTCCATTCTTCCTTTATGCATTGTTTTTTGTTTTTGGGGATGTGTTCCCTCTTAAAAAAGGGCATCCCTAAGTGTACGCAAGATGTTGTGGTGAAGTCTATGTATGTACGGGAGATGTAGTGGTGCAACAAGCGTATGTACGTGGGCGATAGTGGAGCAGGGAACACACATCTTCAAAATTTTGGTTTTTTAGAAGAGAAACTCAGTGATGTCTTGGCAAAAAATGAAAGTAAGAGGGCCAAAGTCCAGGTATGCATATGTAGATCAATTTAGGGTTATAACAATAGGGGGGAATGTAGACTTCATTGTGGCATGCCTCAGATGGTGAGATGAAGGAACCAAAACATTGGTTTCACAAGGAAACCTTGATATGTCTTTTGAGACATTGGTTCCATGAGGGAACCTCAATATGTATTAGACATTGGTTTCATGAGGAAACTGCTATATGTCAAATATAGTACAATATGACATTACCTTTCAAAAGGAGATAATTGGGCCTATTTATCAAATTGATCATGTTGATCCTGTAGCTCTAGTTAATTTTCCTAGAGATATTGTAATAGTTCGGAAGAGACTTGCATGGGATCGTCGGACTCTGCAGGAGGAAAAAGTTCATGCAACTCCACATGGTACTTTCCGAGTGAGAAAGAGACCTCAGAGATATTCATGCCATTCTGCAACTATGAGAAACATCATTCATTTTTTATCCTTCCTATTATGAGGAGGAAACTAGTCATCCAGTATGGAGAGATGCAATGATGGAGGAGTATCATTCCATCACGAAGAATGATGTGTGGGATATTGTTCCGATACCTAAGGGGAAGTCTGCAGTGACTTCCAAATGGATATATAAGATCAAATACATAGATGATGGGAGCATCGAGAGGCACAAAATGATATTTGTTGCTAGAGGATTCTCTCATGTGGAGAAAATAGATTATGAGGAGACATTTTCTCCTGTTGCTCAATACACTTCTATCCAAACGATTATTTCCCTTGCAACATCCATGGGTTGGAGACTACGTCAGATGGATATGAAGACAATATTTCTCAATGGAGAGATTGAGTAAGAAGTATACTTCAATCAACCAGATGGTTTCATGATACATGAGAAGGAATCTCAAGTGTGCAGGTTGAAGAAGACCTTGTATGGACTCAAGCAGGCACCTCGAGCTTGGTATGCGAGGATTGATGGATATCTAATGAGTTTGGGCTTCAACAAAAAAAAAGTATTATTGATCCCATCCTGTAATAAAATATTGTTAATGGTGAGTCCCTGATTTTGGTCCTCTATGTTGATGATTTATTCCTCACCAGTACAGAGAGCCTTATTGTTGAATGTAAGTATGCATTGGCCTATGAGTTTGAGATGAAGGACCTTGGTATGATGCACTACTTCTTGGGACTAGAGGTGTTGTAGAGAACTGATGAGATCTTCCTGAGTCAGGGGAAATATACATTTAAGATATTGAAGAAGTTTGGGATGCTAAAATGGAAGCTTGTTGCTACACCAATGCTGACGAATATGAAGAAACTAAGTGTGTCTTCTTTCGATTCTGATGAATTTATCGAACTCTGTATAGATAACTGATTGGATAATTGGTGAATATGGTTAACACCATACTATATATTTTCTATGCAGTGAGTACACTTAGCCAATTTATGAGTCAGCGAAGAAAAACACACTAGATTGTTGTGAAGCATGTGTTGAGATACCTGTGAGGCACGATTGGACATGGTATGAGATATAATTCCAGTATTGACATGAGATTGTGGGGATATACTGAATTTGATTGGGCAGGGAGAACAATGCATAGTAAGGGAACCTCTGGGTATTTATTCACTTTGGAATCTACCATGGTTTCCTGATGTAGTAGGAATAAGCAAAGTACATTGCATTAAGTATGGCAGTCCATGAAGCAGTGTGGCTTCGTAAGGTCTTTGCAGATTTATCTAAACATCTGTTGGATTCCACCTTTATTCATTATTGTAACCAAAGCTGTGTGGAGATATCAGAGAATCCAATGTTTCATGACAAATCAAACCACATTGAGATCAAGTACCATTACATTTGAGACATGGTGCAGAGGAAGGTAGTACTGGTGCAATACCTTCCAACAGATGAGAAAGTTGTTGATGTTCTAACCAAACCAAGATGAATTTTGAGTACTTTCATGACAGACTTGGCATGGTAGAGAATGCCTCCCTTACTGAGAGGGAGTGTTGATGTTTGCAGCTTCTTGAGACATTCTCTATATCATACTCCTCTATGACTAAGTTGAGTTGATATGTGAGGACACTTATCCGAGAAGGGATAAGTGGAATTGGGCTTATCCGAGAATGGATAAGTGTGTTGATATATGAGGACACTTATCCGAGAAGAGATATCCCAACATACCTTGTGGAGAGCATATGAGGACATGTCCCATGTGGATAGCACATGAGGACATGCCAAGGGAGCTGACCTTGACGTCACACACTATGGGGAGTTGGCCCTAAAGTTTCTATAGGGAGTAGCCTCTATAAGTCCACATGGAAGTGCCATGTGTGACAAACATTCTCCAGATTGTACTCCTCTGTGAACTAACTTGAGTTGATCCATGAGGAAACTTATCCGAGAAGGGATAAGTGCATTTGGGATTATATCCCAATGTCCCTTGTGGAGAGCACATGAGGACATGTCAAGGTATTTGACCTTGACGTCACACACTATGGGGAGTTGACCCTAGGTGTTCCTAGAGAGTGTAGCCTCTAGAAGTACACATGGGAGTGCCAAGTGTGACAAACCTTTTGCTACTATGGCGGTTGTGTACCACTAGTGGATATTGTGTGTGTTTGTACAGTAGTTGTGTGTTACTAGTTGATTACAGGGTAGTCAGTGGAATACTAGATGAAGACATCATGGAAATATACCTCCCTAGATAAGATGGATTTTTGATGTTTCAACATCGGGAAAACCTTCTTCCAGATTGGGCTGCAGACCAAGGGATATATGATACATTTATCATAAAGGTGCACTTGTGGTAAATGGACCCAGGCGTAGTGCTTCCTTGATAATCATAAGGACTAATATGGACTCGAGGTGCTTGAGGTGCATTCCATGTGTTAGTTAACATCAGACCGACATTCACTCACAGGTGTGTACCTATGGTGAACGATCTTGGTGTGGTCTTTTTCCTAGTCATGGTGATTTAACAAGAAATGATAAAGACTCAATATGCTATATGCTATTACATGTAGACCCAGAGTGAGCCTGATCTCATAGAGAGTCAATGGGCTCAGAGGGAGAGCCACGGAAGGAGTTTCCTCTTGGTTTAGGTGGGAGAGAGACGTCTCCCAATACTGTAAGACAAATTTCATGAGTCTAGGGTGAAGTTTGTATCCTTCAAAGAAAATTTTGGCATGATGTAGAATGTCTCCCTCGTTGAGAGGGAGAGTTAATGTCTGGACAACATCGGGAAGACATTCTTTTAGATTAATAATTAATAATATAATTATTGATTATTAAATACTATATATAATAAGTAAATGATAATAATAAATAGCTATTGATTATCCAAGGGACTCATCCTTTCATGGATGGTCACCATATGTTCTCTATATATGGAACACTCATCATTGTAATAAAAAATAACAATCATATCTCATATGAAGAAAAACAACACTAAAGAGTAGAAACATTAGTTGGAGGAGATATTCCAAGCATACAGAGAAGTGTTCTAGGATCATAAAGGGTTACCACCTAAGAGGGAAGTGAAGCATGAGATACACTTTTTTCTTTACTCCCCATTTCCAAACATTTGGTTTTATAGTCAGTCCATCCTGGAAGTAGATGAAGTGAATAATTAGTTGTAGTAGCTAGTTGACCATGAAGTAATTTGACCAAGCACCTAAAATTGTGGTCACCTATCATCATATTACCCAGGAAGGATGGGACTTGGAGAATATGTATTGACTACAAATATTTGAATAATACCACCCTCAAGAATGGATGTCCTCTACTCAGGATTGATCACTTGCTATATTAGTTGCAATCAACCAAGTAGTTCACCAAGTTGGATATCAATTCGATATAACACTAAGTACAATTTAAATAAGAAGAGTACTAGAAGACCACCTTTAAGACAAGGCATGATCTATATGAATGGTTGGTAATTCCTTTTGGTTTGTGTAATGCACTAGATACATTTATGCATTTGAGGAATGATGTAGTGTGTCCCTTTCTATATTCATTTTTAATAGTGTACTTATATGATATATTGGTTTATATATCTATCTAGAAATAAAATATATCACATCTGATGCAGGTATTAGAGACTTTGAAAAAGAACCAACAATTGGGAAACCTTAAGAAGTGTGAATTTTCTTAATAGTCATTAGTGTATTTGGGGTATGTGATTGGTGGAGGTGAACTCAAGATATACCCCACAAATATGGAGGCCATCCTCAAGTGGCCAACTCCTACTAATGTTGTTGAAGTTGGGAGATTTGTTGGGGTGACACAATACCTACAAAATTTAATAGCATCCTTTTCAGTTATGCACACACCACTCCATGCCATAATGACAAGTGACAAGAGTTTCTAGTGGGGAACAATTCAACATAAATATTTTGATGAGAAAAAAATGAAATATTTGTCAAGAATTAGTTATTGCATTGCCTAATTTGTAGAATTGTTTTGAAGTGGATATGGATGCAAGTGGATATGTTGTGGGAGTGATCTTGATGTAGGGAGGTAAGACGATATGATATCATTATGAAATTATTCATGCCAGAGCCCTTAACTACCCTACATATGACAAGGAACTCTATGATTTGGTTCAATCTATTAAGAAGTGGAAGCACTATCTAATGGGAAATGAGACAATCATCTACATTGATCACTATCCACTATAGTACTTGCAGGCCTAGAGTAATCTTCAAAAAAACAGACACTACAAGTGGATTATATTTTTATAGAAATTTCATCTAGTCATCAAATATAAGAAGGAAATCACTAGTAAGTTGGCATACATGCTTTCAAGGACACCCTTATCCAATATTACTTATTTGGGAACTCTTATACACATGGATCTTTTAACCCATGATGAATACAAAGAGGCATAGATAGAATATGAGGACCTTAAAGAGGTGTTTCAACAAGTACAAGGCTAGGTTCATGTAGTATAAGGTTCTAATAAGGTTTACTAACATATCCAATATGGGTTGCTCTACAAGCTAGACAAGCTTTGTGTTCCTAAAGGTGAAATATTGCAACTTATCAAAGAAGCTCATACTACCAAAATTGCAGGGCATTTTGGTTTTGGGAAGATAGTTTCCAACTTACATAGGTATTGGAATTTACTACAAGAATATGTAGCTTGGTTTAGTAGAGGATGCATAACTTTTTGTGCCAACAAGCCCAGTAACAGGAAACAAGGTCTATACCATCCCTTACCTGTACCTACTAGACCATGGGAGAGAATCTCAATGGATTTCGTAGGTTGTTTTCCACGAACCAGGAAGGGACATGATTATATCTCTATGATACTTGACATGTTTAGCAGGATGTGCATTCTCAGGCCTCATAAAAATACCATCAAGGGACAAGATGCAACAAACATGTTCTTTGAAAAGGTCTAGGTGCACTTTGGGATATCGAGGAGCATCATCCTAGATAGAGATACACAATTTATTAGTGCCTTTTAGACTACACCTTGGGAGAATATGGACACCAATTTGTATATATATACAAATTTACATCCACATATTGATGGGAATATAGTAGTGAACATGACACTGGTTCAACTTTTGAGGGGTTACAATCAGAAGCATCCAATGACTTATGATAAAACATTAATTTATATTTAATACTTTTATAACAAAGTAGTCCACACTTATACAAGTAAGTCCCCTTTTGAAACTTGTTTTGGATATTTTCCACCTTCATCCTTAGATGTTTCATATGGACAACAAGGATGAGTGAACAAAGACATCGCATGAGAAGTATTGAAGGATAAACAATTCATTGATAAGATTAGGTAGATCCATTTGCAAGTACATGAGACATTGCATAAGTCGTAGGAAAAGTAAAAGGCTTGACATGATTGGCATAGAATTGAGAAAACATTCAAGGTGGTAGATGGGGTTTGGTTGAATATAAACAAATAAAGGCTATAGGCTCCTAATAATAATATCATGGTTCTATAATATGGTCCTTTTGAAGTGTTGGATAAGGTGGGTTATAATTCCTATAAACTAATTCTACCCCAATATATGTGCATTTACTCAACAGTGAATGTGGAGAATACAAATCTATATGAGAATTATATGTTGGACTAGGATGGTGAGAAATTCTTACCTACTATAGAGTATTTAGCACCAGAAGCTTAGGTAGAGTTAACAAAATATACAATTTTTCAAAATAATTTTAGAAAAAATAGATGGGGGCGACATGAACTCTGGTAGGTTGGGTTGAAAGGAAAACTTCAAAGAAAGGCCAAATGGTACTCCATGGAGAAGGTAGAGGAAAAATTTCCTCACCTCCTTTAGTAAAATATTTTTGGGACCAAAATCCTCTCTAAACAGGGAGGTATGATTTGAAGTGGATCATTATATAATTTTTCATCTAATTTGTTACTTTTTGGGTGGAAAATTAGAGTTATCATCTTGTAGGTCCCTTTTCACATGTAGCACTCACTTTGGTGATATGGGGTATAAAAAATTCTAGATCCTCTTTAAGGACTTAAGTGACCATTTTTTGGGTCAAAATTTTGCAAATAAAGTTCTAGCCTCTTGCTTATGTTCTACACATCAAGAACTTTCCAACGATGTGAATATCACCTCATTCAAAGTTCATATGTAGAATTTATGCCTCCCATAAGTTGACCTATCTTGTTTATGACCATGATACCAAGTGGATTCCATGTCATCTCACATTAATCACACATGTGGATCTATTCATGTGTGGACTTTCAAGAAGATTCTAGAGGATCCAAAACTCTAACCCTAATTAGGAGTTGAGGCATTTAAAACCATAATCCTAACCCTAGATTACTATAGAGACATGTTAAATATTGGGATACTAGAAAAGGAAGGGGTTACATTCTAAATGTATTATTATTGTTCCATATCTTAGTAGAACATTTTGGAATAAAATAGATGAAGTAGAAGATCTTATAATAACCATACTAGCCATAGTGTGCATGGAAACTCCATAGTGAGTGCCCCTTTATTTGTGTTTTCATTTCATAAATAAGAAGGAAAAAACAAGGCATGGGCCTCACCTTCTATCTTGTTTTTTCTCATATTGGGTTCTCCCAGATTATATCTTGTGTTTTTTGTGTGGATGGTGTGTTATTTTCTTAGCTTCTTTTATTTCAGTTTCTTTTTATTTGTGATACATAAATGAGGGACTCATAGCCCACTTTCTTTATCAACATGGATCCTTTGTGGAAATGAAATATGATCTTTACAATATTTGCCCAGGATTGATTATAATGATGTTTTCCTACCTCTATTGTAACCTGCACATAAGGAACCAAATGACAAATATGCCTTTGGGTTTTATGTTATTTGTTGTTGATCACCATGTAGGAATACATGAAATGATTAGACTTCCCTTTGTATGTGTAGATATGGATTAGTTCCTAACAAATGTCAAACCACTAAGTGTGGTGTCAATCAACAAAACTATTTGTGCAAAACCCAGTCAAGAATTCAAATGCAATTGCCAATTCCTTCATTCATGCTTCTCTTTTGAATAGAAGGAAAATCCAATAGCTCATAAATACAAGGTATATTTTTTAACTAAGTGATGGAGCAACATGATCCAACTGTGCAAATAATGACTTCCAATTGTTTACTTGATGTGTTAAAATGCTAGAAGGAATTTTCAAATCAATGGACACACTTCCTCATTCTTTCACTCGTCAATGATCCATGAAGGATGGCTTGTTCCAAAACTAACATTCTAAGAACCCTTTGTATTTTAATCCCAATGAATAAACAAATCAAATTAATATCCAATTTAAATGATATCCACTCTAGCTAGCATGCCTTTGTTCTTCATTATATATTCCTGAATCATTCTTTAATTAGGTGACAATGCAATTGAAATGAGGGTCATTGGTTTGTAATTGGACCATCCTTACAACAACTAAAAAGACATTTTGAACACAATACCAACAAACAACACTCCTTTAATACTATAGCAACATGCATGCATACATACATACATACATACATGCATGCATGCATGCATACATACATACATACATACATTTATACATCAATTAAACCTAGGGTATAATAAATTACTCAAAATAAGTTAAAAGTCAAACCAATTACAATAAGGCTATAATTCTCTAGCAATAGTGATAACACATTTTGACATTAAACAACAAAGAGAATGCTCCAACAATAATAAATGAAAACATTACCCAATTCTCAACATATATATACATGTAATTTTAGGGACCTAACCCCTCACATAGGTAGAATATTATATTTGGATGTAATAAAGGTCAATATTAATAAGGCCTAGCAATAAGGAAGAATAAGTTGAATGTAAGAAGACCTAATAGAAGCTTCCGCTTCTAGAAGGATCTTCCTCTATATGGTTCTTTTGATAGACATATTTAGTATAAATAGGAGTCGAGGGTATGAGAAATTTTGTCTTGGATATTATTGTAATAGAGCTCTGCTTGACTGGAGGTTTCCCCCTCGAAGAGGCAAGTGAACATTTCTCTCAGTAATCGAAGTGCTCTTTTTGGTGTTATTCTATTATCATTTCAATATTATTGTGGTGTTGTTCTGGTTATATTGTTGTTCATATGCCATTTCTAGCATTTTATTTCTGTTCTGCATACTTTTTATATCCGAAATATTACAAGTGGTATCATAACACTTTTCTCGACAGACAATTGTGGGTAAATTTTTTTCAGGATAGAGACGTATTTCGACGTCTTTAAGCTACAGAGATTTGTTGTTACATGCATAAACCTACATTTGGGTATTCATACACGCAGGAAATACAAGTAGTACTTAAGCACACATCTGTTGGCCACCCTTGTAACCCCTGTTGGTACCCCTTCGAGTGGTAGCACCTCAGACAACACCTGTATATGGAGCGAACTAGATTTTCTTAAGCCCTCTTTAGATAAACCGATCGACCACTTGACTTCTATAGTGTCACAGAGAACAACACTAGGGAAGATACTCTCTAGTACCTGGGTAGTCGGGTAGTATGATTAAGGGCATGGTATAGCCTCCTTAGTTGGTGCCCTGAGATATTGGGCCGAGTACTATTGTTAGACCCCGCACGTATATCAGAGAGCTATAGCACATGGAAAACCCTTGTCTGTAGAACCCTTGAATACCTAACCTTTGGGGACAAAAACAAAAAAAACAAACAAACAAGATCTATTGCCGCGAAACTATGTTCAAGTTGCCAAATCACTA
>JASDQU010439626.1:52254-64978 GCA_032191745.1 Picea mariana
AGAATTGAAGGATTCTTCTAATGAATTGGTTACCTTTTGGGCTTGCTCCTTGCCCAGGGTAATGTTGTGCTCCCAATCCTTCAGCAGAATATTACCTCTGGTTTGTTCTGGGATGGTGAGCCCGGGAGGACCCACCGAAACTTTGTTATTCGTGGCTAGTACAGCCTCCTGGAAGGTGACCCGAGCCCCTTCTGCATCTCTTTCTCTGACAGTCAGGTTCTCGGAAACCTGATTCATCAACAAACAATTCTCTCGGATTTCTCCCACTTTGGCAAGCAAATTCTGTTGTGCAGAAGAGATTCTGTTCCAAATCTCGATTGCTCGGGATTTAAATCTCTCGACGTCAATCATTATGCTTTCAGCGATCCCCGCCCAAGCCTGCAGTTCTTCAATCATAATCCTCTGTTGACCCGCCTGTATCCGATCGTCTCGGACCACTAGATGTGCTTGCTCCAGCTTGGTTTTGAGTACCTCTATTTCATTTTTGTCAACCAATCAGGCCCGCTCTATCTCCACGCTCACTTGGCCTCTATCATTTTTTGTGTCCGAGGCTAATCTAGCCTCGAGAGTCCTGATTAGGCGATTCTTTCTTTTGAGCTGGTTTTTTAAAAGCCCGATCGAGAATTGATTAGCTGATGCATATGTTCCCAACGTCCTTGCGATCTTCATGGCGAATTGCTCATTCTTTTTATTTTTTCCGTTGGTCATAACTTTGAAATTCTTAGCAGTCGACTCTCCCTCTTGGTAGAATTCCCTTTTCACCACCGCTTTCCTCTTTTTATCAAAGAAGAACTCATTTGGAGGGAGTTCCTATGCTCTTATGGGCCTTAGTTCTTCATTAAATATCCATCCCTTGCTGACATGCCGACTGCAATGGTGTGACCGAGGTGATGGGTTCTCCGATTTTTTTTGTCGACTCTCTCGGAGTGTCAACATGATTCTGCTTCTTTGGAGGCACTAGAGTCTTTGTTTCAGTCTCCGGCTTCTGTTTCCTTGGCGGGTCTAGAGTTTTTACTTCAGCCTTCGGATTCTGTTTCTTTGGCAGGTCCAAAGTTTGTGCCTCTGCTTCAGGCTTCTTCGTTGGTTCCTCCTTGTCCTGTTGTTTTCTCGAGTCAGGAGTAGCATCTTTGGAGCCTTCCGCGTCCTTCTGTTGTGTCTCGGAAACACCTGAACCTCCCAACACAGCGGGGATACAACTTCGTCTATTTTTCTGGAATCTCAATATAGCGACAGTGTCTTTGAGTGCCAAGGATTGGATCTGGACTAGAACTTCTTCATAAGACCTCGCCACTCAGAAAATATCATCTGAGGGTGAGTTCTCATGCTCGAATCTCTTGAACCCACAATTTTCTAAATGGTTGCTTACAACCCTCTGTGGATCATGTTTCTTATACTCGATGGAGACCAACTTCAGGTCTTCCAAGGCTGCAGCCTCGGCCTTTGCATGCCCAAAATCCAATAAAGAATAAGAATTCATCCGAATGGGAAAAGACAACCACACCTTCTTTGAGTATCCTTTGAGTTCTTTACTTACCCCACCAATTACTGTCTGCCGGATGACCTCGCGACAAGCCAGCTTGTCGGGGATGAACAATGGTAGCGCAAGCGGGGGAACGACAACCCTGAACACCCTGAAGTACGAGAAATCTGCCTCCACGTACGAGTCTGCTATGCCACTCAGATTTGCAGCAATGCTGTCTGAGATACGAGGTGGTGGGTGACCAAAAATGGCGATGTGCAGGGGCACCATCACCTAGTTGAAAATTTCGTATATGAAACTGTCCGCCTTATTTTCCCATAGCTTTTCGTGATATACATGCATGGGTCTGTCCTCGGCCGGAGTCCAAGCCCAACTCATCAGTGGGAATGGTGTCATGGAACATATTGCATCCATAATATATGCGGACATGAAGAATGAGGACGACCTCCCACTTGCCTTCTGCTCTCGATACTCTGTGACTCGGTTGGCCAAACTGTCTGAGAGTATCTTTTCCCAATTAAATAAGCAACCTTCTGCAACCCGAAACATCAGAGGTGCCCATGCAATGAAAAAATGCGATGTTTCCTCTCTCCCAAATAGTCGTCATGTCATCATGGCCACATACTTATACTATGGCTCTAGCGAAGCGATGGAATAAACGCCCTGGTCATTTGCTCTGAATTTCGCAGAGCGTGAGACCCAATCCTTTATCAAACCGGGCATGGTTTTATCATATTGTATGCACTCCTTTTCTTTGAATTCCTCTAGGAACTCAGCTCCATATGTGTACTCAGACGTCGTCGGGAGATTATACATGGTTTGTATATGTTCCGGCCTAAAAGTCCCAACCGTGACCCGTTGCTGGTTTATGATAGTTCTAGTGGGTAGGTCTATGTGATCCAATGCCCATCGGATCATGTCATAATATGGGAGCAACTGTGGTTTGGTTTCTACTCTGTGCATTTCGGATTGGACAACTATCTTGTATTTATTGTTCAGGTCATCCTTCTCATTGTCGTCTGAGTCTGAATAGTTCACCAATTCTGATTGCAAAATGTCTGAAACAAATGACCAGCTGGGGACTGAGTCGACACTCCGGGGTGACGTGTCGAAGACATTGTTTGAGCCTTGTCCTATGACCTCGACATTCGCTTTTGCTGCTTTCCGTGGAGCCATAGCCGAAGCTTGCATTTTCGCCCTTCTACGATAGAACTGCGTATACATGCATAAATTAGTTCACTCAGAAATGACGAGCTCTGCGTGTTTATGAAAATGCGTTTGTTATAATAAAATGAACCTCTTATATATATTTGAAAATTCGGTACTTTTCGAAATAAGCCTGTCAAATCGCAATTAGAAACAAATTTATTGCGTAAAATCCGATCTTATATGCGTGGATTTACCCTACTTCTCCATAAATGTCATCAATTTCTGGCGGTTTGATAGTCAGTCAAAGTATGGAGAGAAAATGGCTACCTCAGGAAATGTGCAAGCCTCGAGGCGCGGGATATATTTTATTTTATCTTAAATTATCAAATCTTACCAACGTAAATCAATTTCTCGCCGTTCGCTACATCGTGGATTTTCTTTTAACGTTTTGAATCTCCAACTCGCGAGATCGCGAGGACCGACTTCGGTTTAACTAAAGGTAATCGCGATTTAAGGCATAATTAATTTTATAATCGTTTTACTCGCCGTATCGCGACTCGGAACTTCGAAGATAATTTTTTGGGAGACTAGTATGCCGAGTCGCGAAACTGCGAGATGGTGATAATTAAGTCTCAATTAAGAGTAAGAAAATCTTGGATTAGGCGATTAATTAATCATGCTATAATTACATCGCGACTTCGTGAGTCGGGGTTTTAGACGCCGTAACTTTTGAAAAGATATTGCCGAGTGGCGAAATGCCGAGATCATATTTTAACCACGGTTAGCTTTTTTTGCCTTTAATCTTTGACCAGGGTTATCCCGAAAGGGCCTCGTGTCCTTGGTTCTTGGGGTTGTAAAAATGAAAATTTTGGTTCGACAAACGTTGAGGCACAAAACTACGATGATGTCTAATCACGAGTTAAAAGAATTTACCTTGACTATTGCTTAGAGTGAAAATTTAAAACGACTTCGCCGTTTCGTGACTCAGGAAGTGTGAACTCATGGATTAAAGTACCCGACTTGCGAGATCCTGAAGAAAACAAAAAGGAGCGAACATTCTTATGAAAGTGGGTTTGTTTCGTGAGAAGAGAAGCATTGCTGCTCATGAGACCAAGTTTCAGAGGTCTCATCATCTCGGAAGGAAAAAAGAAAATCAACTTTAGATTTCAAGTATCGAATTGAAAATTGTGGCAGGCCAAAAAAACAAAGGCGACTCCAACATAGGCTCCAACTAGGGATCCCGCCTTCCTGTGAGGCGGGAAGAACAGTAGACCACGTGCCAATATTGGGTTAATGGAGTCAAAATCTCAATCAGACAGAAAGGTTCCAAGCAAGGAGGATCGAAGGGGGAAAAGATTCCGCTCTTAACCTTGAGAAGTTTTTTCAAAATCAGATACTCCTTTCAAACACCACTGTAGTCTCTTTCACAATTTTCCCTTTCCCACTACTAACTTTGGGTAAGTTTTAAGATAGTCGAAACGACCCTAGGGGACTCAACAGATCTTGTGGCTCTCGGGTTGCATCAAAAGGATGAGATTATATTATTTTAAATTGGGGAGTCCCATCTAAATTTGGGATCTGGATCAGGTTTTTAGAAAGCATTGGTTACCAAAGTAGAGTGATATTCATGTATAACAGTCTTACAAATATCTCAGACATTGCTTCACTGCCAGCGAGCCTGTTTAGTACCCCGTTGAAGTTATCTGGCCCCTTTTACTCAATTTACTTTCACCACTTCGGAAAATATTTATGCATTTAAATGCTGAGACGAGGGCAATCATTTCTAAATTTCCTTTCACCGGCTTTCTGGACTAGGTGGGGGAAATCATTTCTAAATTTCCTTTCATCACCTGTCTTATAATTTAATTTTTGAGCACGAAGATGGGGGCAATCAGTTTGTATCAGGGCTAATATCTGTGTAATACTTTGCATCAGAGGTCTGTCAACTTACTTTGATTACTCGGTACCAAGCTTCCCTTGGCCCTCACAACACCTTCGTTCTTAGGGAGACAAGGAGAATAATTTTTTAAGGGGCATCCTGTTTGAGAAAGCTTTGATTCTTCGGATGCTATTGAAAAACCTAGGAAAGTTAGGATCGCTCTAAATGTTCCTTCGTTTAGCAGGGGATTAAGTATTTGTGAAGACCCGCTTTCTTATCAAGATCTGTTTTGAAACCTTCGAGGTTTAAAACGAAAAAACTTTATCCCTCCGCAATGAAATGAAAAGATGGCAGCTTGTCAAAATTTAGACCCGAAAACAAGCAGGATACAGAGCAACGATTTACTGATTGAAAATACAGAAGATCAAAACAGTTCGAAGCTGGCTCTTGTAGATATCTTTGGGGGCAGTTATTTTTGACCGACTGTGTTTAGATTTAGTGTATCATTCAAATTATTTTAAATCAAAGGGTATCAAGCCAAGCAATAATCCTGTTATCTAATACTTTAGCTGATATTGTATTTTGAATGACATTACCTTGGTTTACTTTTAACAGCCTTTCATAACATGTGTATTGAGAAAGCTCACCTTTACTTTTTCTTTTCACTATCTTTGTGCATTATGAGGCTAATGTTAGGTATCACATGTTTCATGCTGATTTATTCCTGACACCGCCTTGCGAATTACTCTTCCTGTTATCTTTGCAAGCTGTTGAATCCTGTAAAAAGAAAACACTAACTTTATTAGGAATATGTCTAAAAACTATGAACAGAAGAAAACAAAAAGTCAAAAGGGTAATGTTTAAATAAAAATGCATGTATGTACACAAAATTATATATATATATATATATATTTTATTTTTTTTATTTTTTCTGATGGCAACTGTTATGTCATGTAATGTTTTAGATATCACCCATTGATAGGGGTGTTGAGGACTTCTCCGTCGATGTTTTCCAACAAAAAGGAATTTTTTCCTTCTGGAGCCGAGACCCTGAATGGTCCATACCAGAGGTGGTCAAATTTACAATGCTTCGCGACTTCCTCTTTCCTTGCATCCCATATTAGTACTAAGTCACCTGGAAGGAATTCCTGGTCCTTTGCCTTGAGATCGAACAATGCTTTCATCTCATCCTGGTACTTCTGCATTTTTTCATCAACCTCAACTCTATGCTGTTGCACCTCGATCAGCTGGTTAATTCTCCTGGTCACATGATTGGGTTCTTTGTTTTGATCCTGCCATAGCTTCATCACTGGCAGCGCTAGGTTTATAGGTAGTACCACCTCTGTCCCATAGATGATTTGAAACGGTGAAATGCCGATAGACCTTTTAGTGCTGATGCAGTTCACCCATAATGCATATTTCAAGTGCACATGCCAAGACCTTTTATTTTCATCCAGTACTTTCTTGATTATGTTCACCAGGCTCTTGTTAGATGATTCGGCCAATCCGTTCCCCTNGGGCGTTATCGGTGACTATCTTTTGGGGACACCTGAATCTTGACAAGATGTTATTCTCCAAGAAATCGATCACCACCGAGTCTGTTGCCCTTTTGGTTGGAATGGCTTCCACCCACTTAGTAAAATAATTTGTAGCTGTTAGGATCCACTTATGCTGAGCATTGGAATGAGGATTAATTTCCCCTATGAAGTCTAGACCCCATTGTTGAAATGGAGCTTCAACTTTGACTGGAACGAGTGGCAGTGCAGGGAGTTTTTGTTTACCAACGAATATTTGACAAGGTTTGCACGCACGCACTTTGGCATTGACGTCTGAAAATAGTTTCGGCCAATAGTATCCAGCCCTCAAGATCTTGTAGGCTGTGGCTCTCCATGCATGGTGTCCTCCACAGACTCCTTCATGAAATTCCTCTATAACCCGTGGAGTTTTCGACTCAACCAAACAGACTAGCAGGAACCCGAGTGGATCCTTCCAGTATAGCTGATTTTCGACGATGCAATATTTTACAGCATGGAGTTTTAAAGTTCTACATTTGGCTGGTGATAGTCCATCTGGGCATTTTAGGTTTAACAAGTAGAACACTATGTCTTTATACCAGTCTGAAAATATGAACTTTTCCTCGACCTTACTTGGATCTGTTTGGTCATCCATCTCGTGCGGGTGTGTGTCTCCGTCTTCTTCTTGCAGGCAATTAATATCAAGAGCTCTAAGATTCGACTCAGCCAAGAGTTTGGCCAGACCCTGCCCCTTTATCAATTTAGTTGGCTTGACCTCCAGATCGAATTCTTGTATTTTAGCGAGCCACCGCCCTCGTTTCTCGTCACTTTCTGGCTATACTAATATGTCTTTTACATAACTGGTGGGCACATACGCGATTATTTTTGAATGTATCACATAGGTCCTAAGCACTTTCAATGCTTTTACCATCGTGTATGCTTGTTTTTCCATTATGTCATATTTCAGTTCTGCATCTCTAAGGCTTTTGCTAAAAAACACTATCGGCTGCTCGAACCCCTCTTCATTTTTCTGCAAGAGTACTGCGGCAATGGTATGTTTGGAAGCAAAAGAGAAGATGAAAAATCTTTCAGATAATCTAGCCTTGCTAACACAGGTGCCTCGCTTATGACTTTTTTAATATGTGCGAATGACGCCCTGGCCTCGGTGGTCCAGTTTACCCCGCTATCCTTCTTCAACATTCCTGTAATCAGTTTGACAATTTCAGTGAAATTGGGAAAGAAACTTCGTAGAAAATTTATCTTTCCTAAGAATGACTGAATTTCTTTTATATTTCTAGGGATAGCGATAGTATCTATCGCTTCAATCCTCTTAGGATCAATCCTGATTCCCTCCTTAGATACGACATGGCCTAGAAGCTTACCTTCCCGCATAGCGAAATGTGATTTCTTTGGATTCAGGGATAGACCAAACCTGCGACACTTTTCAAACGTCTGTCTTAGATGCATCAAATGTTCTTCGTCAGTTTTAGAAAAAACCATCAGATCATCAAGGTAAATGACTATGAACTTGTCCCTTTCTCCCACAAAAGCGATGTCCATAGCTCGCTGAAAAGTGGCCCCTGCATTCATCAAACCAAAAGGCATTTTGTCATACATGAAAGTACCCCAGGGCGTGGTGAAAGCAGTTTTTTCCCTGTCTAGTTCATTCATAGCGATGTGATTATAACCAGATAAACCATCTATCATAGACATTTGATTAGCTCCAACAACCTTTTCCAAAACACGGTCCATCTTAGGCAGTGGGTAATTATCTTTGAGAGACGACTTGTTTAAGTTTCAGAAATCCACACAGAGTCGGATTTCCCCGTTCTTTTTCCTGACTGGGTCTAGGTTAGCTACCCAGTCCGAGTATCTCAGAGGCACGATTATTTTTGCGTCTAAGAGTTTTTTAACTTCCTTTTCTATCACGGGTAACAGAATCAGGTTAATTTGCTTAAGCTTTTGCTTAAACGGTTTGACCCCAGGCTTCAAGGGTATCTTGTGATCAATAATGGAAGTGTCGTACGTTTTCAATTCATCATAGGACCAGGTGAAAACATCTTTGTATTGTCTGAGTAAGTCCTTATACTTATCTTTCGCTTTGGGAGGGAGGAACTTCGATATCTTTACCATCCGAGGTTCTTTTTCGGTTCCTAAATCACAGTCCTCCACTTCTTCTGGTTGGGGCTGCAAAGTGGTCTTTACAGGTACATCGTTCTGATAAAAAATTCTTTCCAAAGGAATCAATCCTTTGGGGATCTGATTGCTTTTAAGGACCAACATACGATGATCTGCAATTTTTTCTCGGAAGATTTCCGGTTCCTCTCCTTCTTGCATGATCCACATCGAGTCATTCTGATTTTCTTGGTCAGCATGAGTTTCAGAGAGTTCGCCTACTGCGGTAAGGAATTTCTTAATTTGTTCGTCATCTTCAAAGACTTGCCAGTGTCGGATATTATTTGGTATGGAGGGTTTGTATCTGATTTCAATGTGATATTTCAATTTGAAGGTCGTGGGAGGAGAGAAGGTTGAAGCTGCCTTTGCCAATGCATCAACATGCAGATTCTCTGCGCGAGGGATAAAATGGATATTCACAGATGAGAATTTTTTTTCCAAGATATCCCAAGTACAATTTCTATACGCTCTTAGTCTGGGATGCCTGGCCATGTACTGTCGGTTTACCTGCTTTACTATTAATTCCGCGTCACCATACACCTCCATTTTTTTATATTTAGCTTTTTGGCAGCCTCTAATCCTAAGATCAATGCCTCATACTCGCACACATTATTAGTGTAATCTATGTCCCACTGTAAATGGTAAGAGAAAGGAACAATGAACTTACCTTCAGGTGCCACCAAAAGCACTCCAGCGCCTGCCCCTTCAGAAGATGAAGCACCATCAAAATACATCTTCCAGACGCCAGTACTACACAACTCTTCTGTTATGAGGTTCGCCTCTTCTTGTTTTGTATCGATTTCCTCTAGGCAACCGTCGATACCATCATCAAAAGACAGGTTGGAATTTCCCAAATCTTGGTCTGCAATGTAAATAGGGAAGTTATGTGGGTTTTGAGGATCAATGACCATATATTATAATCTTGTTTCTCTGTATAAACGAGTAAACTGACCACCGAACACAAGGATCATGGCATAAGTCATGTCTAACTGAAGAGAACCCCCCAACTTGGCTCCCCATGACCTAGATAACATCATGCCATACTTAGGGGGGATATCAGCGTTAACCACATCCATTAGGATACTCTTAACAGGGACCTGCACCAGGGTAACCACTAGATATTTTATCATTCCCATGCATTTAACCTTCCTTGAATCAAAGGAGTACATATTTCCATAAGGTCTTGTGATCTGGAGACCTAGTTTCTCCATTATAATTTTGGGCATAACATTATGAGAAGCTCCGGAGTCTAACATACAATTATGCAGCAATTGGTCATGTATGTTCAGGGTGATATAAAACGGAGGGATGTTGTCTTTAGACCCTTCAAAATGGGGACCAAAAGTGATGTTTGGTCTATCATCTTCCAAGTTTATGACATCGGACTGGCTTTCTAGCTCAGAGACACCTATCATTTTGGTAATTTGTTTGCGATAAACGGGGTTTTTCGCTAATTCCACCAAAGGGATCGGTATCTTAATTTTGTTTAACTCATTTTCAAAATTAAAAGCTCCGCTCATCTTGTCTGTTTCTCCGGTGGAGACTTCCAAAATTTTTCTTCCTGAATTATTTGTCTAGACAGATTTATCATTCATGATCCTATTTGAAGACGTAGCATTATTTACAGGTGCGGTTTCCTGAGTTTGAGTTCCAACTTTTTCCGCCTCGAACTCTTGAGTGCCTACTCTCCTGGTTTTGTTGTTTGGTAGTGGGATCTCGTCTGAATGAGGCTCATAAGTTTGGCCTCTTTGAAGGATCTTTTTGGGTTGAGTCACGGAGGTGGGATTATTTTTAGACCTTAGATTGTACTTTGGCTGGAAATCAACCATCATTACCTCAGCTTCTGATTTAGAGTCACAGATCTCGGTGTGATCACCCTCCTCACTCTCATTTGACTGCTTTGGAGTGTGTAAGGACTTTTCATAGTCTTCGCGAGTCAGATATGGTTGACTACAGTCATCACCAAGTTCGTGACGTCGTTATTTGAATCTTCGTAGTCTTGAAAATCGTTTGCTCCTATAAAATTTTCAGTCTTTAAAGGAGCTTGAATCCTTTGATCGTCATTTTTTATTTGTCTTTGTTGATTAGGAGGGTTTTGAGTTTTCCTGAAATCTTTTTTGGGATAAGAGTCGGCCTTGGCCTGCTCGAGTTCCATTCGGGCTACTTTATTCGACAACTCTTTAATCACTTTAGCCATATCGTCCACCCTATCGTCTGAGGATCTCTTGGACCCTGAAGGGCCAACTTGTTCTCTAAAGCGCCTGGTCTCTCAGTTTTTAGTCTTTACTCTAGCCTTAAGTTTACCTGAAGCCATCATATTAGATTCTATTTCTACCGCATCGTCCTGCATACGGTCTAAGGTGGCTCCCCTTTGTTCTTGCAGAAGTAGTGCGAAATCTGGCTCAAAAGCTCCGGCGAAAGTCACTTTGGCTACGGGTTGAGAAGGTTTGACTTTAGATGGGATTTTATTGTACAGTTTATTGAATCTCTGGATGAATTCCAAGACTGTTTCTGAGTTCTTTTTCTTCAAAGAACCAAATTCGGTTAGATAATAGAGATGGTCTTTCCGCTCTCCCCATTGTATGAGGAAAGCATCTTCCAAAGCGTCATATGACAGGATAGAGGCTGCGAGTAGGCTCCGAAACCAAGTTTGAACCTGACCTTCAAAGGTTTGGACAAGGAGTCTCGAATACACATTCTCGTGCTCGATACCGAAGATATCTACGAATTGGTCGAAAAATTTTATACGCTCGGCCGCAGTCAGATCCCCCTCCCTGGTGAATTTCGGTAAGTTTTTTATGTAATTTTTTGGAAGATCGTGTAGGGGGACGGGCAATACTAATGGGGTGTATCTGGCTGCGAATTTCGTGAAAAATCTGGGAGGGGGGCCTTGACCTCCACCTCTGCCTAGAGGGGGGCCTTGACCTCCACCTCCTCCTAGAGGGAATCCTCCCCCTCCTCCTCCGATAAACCCTCCGCCTCCTCCTATAAACCCTCCACCTCCTCCTCTGGCAGCTGCCATCGTTGTTTGTGGGTAGTTATACAGGGGGTTTTGGAAAATGAAAAGGGAAACTTTACTTTCTTTGCGAAGAGGAAAGTCTGGTGAGGAAGGATAAGGAACGTGAGGATTGAGCGAAGTTGAGGATTTTGAAGGACTCTCGGCCTTCGGTGATGGGATTTCAAGTTGGTAAACGACAGCGATAGGCTTAAAAGAGCCTCTCGCCTTTAGAATTTTTTCGGGATCGGTAACGGGCGTAATCTGATCACCATCCGGGTTTTGTCTGGTATTCCTTCGAACGAATGCCAGTTTATTTTTTGTGGAGTCACCAAGTGAAAGATAAAAGGCCTTAAAAGGTGTGTACTCTTTGTTCACTATCAAAGGGTAACACTTTCAATGAAAAACAATTTGTCATTTTCCCAGGGAAAAAGATTTCGTAACTTCGTTCCCCAGCAACGGCGCCAGAAAGATGTTGTTCTTGAGTCTGTACTTAAGGCTCAAAAGTACAGTGTCAAGGCATCTGAAAGTGGTTAGGATATGGAGAAGGGAGGGAGTCAACCTTCGGAGAAAGAGACTAAGGGAGATTTCTTCATTGGGGTTGTCTAGCTTCGAACTGTTCCTAAATATTTATATCTCGTTCAATAGCTGCCCATGATTGTTCAAGTTCGACCTGGTTAGTTGTTTTTTTAAGGATAGTGTTGAAAAGGTTTAGGGCGATGTGTGTTTGGTTCAATAATCCAGGTTCGATGTTAGGTTGAGTTGGTATAGGGACTGTCAAGGGGGAACAGTAAAAATATAAAATACTTTTAGGAAAGATTAAGTGCTGTCTCAGTTTGATCTTATAAAAGAGAACTTACAGTTGCAGAAATAACATATAGAGGAAAATCTAAGGCTCGTTCCTGTAACTGTATCATATTTTTATAAAAGGGGTGAGATGAGAGAAAAAAATTGAGCCATTTACAAAGTAAAGTTCCAACCAGTGGAAAACTCACGACATAAACGGGAGAGGAAAATATGTAAGAAAATAACCAATGTAACAAAGAATATATGTAGAATTCTGAAACTGCAGATTGGTCTTACACAACTGATAGCTGGTGCAGAGGAAAGGCAATAAACAATTACAAAAAACCCAAATTCATTCGTTATAGTAGTGGTTGTACTAAATTACAACGAAGCACATCAATTATGAATATGAATTGAAATGTAAAAATGAGATACAAGGAAGCAAACTTGTGATACAGAAGTGACAGAATTGAGAATCTTGGATCCGCTTGTATTAAATCTCAATGCACAAATTATCTTACAAAAACTCAAAAAGGGTCCAACCTTGTTTATTTCTCTCTGGGTTATATTTATAATAATTTTACAAAGCCGGTAGAATCTCAATAGTCGCAAAATTTCAATTATGACAGAAGGGAGAGCAATCGCTGCATTTCCCCAACTCTGTCTTCACTTAGTGCCAGGTGCTCGTCTTCGCGCAGAATCAGTGCAGGCGATACATATTTCCACAAGTTGAGATACGAGCCATG
>JASDQU010439626.1:70492-82935 GCA_032191745.1 Picea mariana
GATGTAAAAATGATAATATGATGGGAGCGGACGATGGCTCTTCGAAATCCCCCTTGGTAGCCAACCAAAACCCATGGATACAAGCTTGCTAGGGTACCTCGTTAATCCCCCCAACCATGGTCAAGTGGGTTAGTGTAAGATCCAAGCAGTCGTCAGAAATGAAAGGAATCTGATGCATATCTCTAAAAGTTATAATGATCAAATATGACACATACCATGATACCTGGACCAATTACCTCATGGAGCAAGATTCTTCTCCGATACAAGTCCAAGCTAAAAGTGATGGATGCTGCTGCTGCTGACAGGACAAGTCTAATGAAGAAGAAGAAAGATGGGCCCTCCAGGGTCATGCTCAGGTCAATCCTGCTCTCGGTACTCCATGTCTAGGACCTGTGGGCCTCGAGACATGATCTCCTAGTTATCCCTAGAAACCGGGGATAACATCTGGCTCCAACTCGGGGACATGTGCTCACCGTAGAGCGCATGAGAACCTCAACATCTCTGGCATATACCTGCAGACCTGCTCACACTCAAAAGGGGCATCAGTAACAAAGGCGGGGTGGTATTGCCACCCCGCAAATATAGATATATGTATATAGAGTAATCATAAATGCGAATAGAAAGTGAAATACTTACCTGTACTTACCTGTTGGCTGCATGTTGGTGTAGTCAAACAACCAGTGAAGCCAACCCAACAACGTTCCTCAATACCTGCCTTTGTGCTTCATCATAAACCAAAACAGTGGTAAATCAAGCACAAAAATGTCATGAGTTAGAATATACATCATATCATCAGGAATCTCAAAGTCTAATCATGGAGGCGGGTGGGAGGGATAAAATCATGCCAAGTCCATTTCTGAGAAAAGTATTCAATCCACTTAAAGAAAGGGTCATGAAAAATGCAAGGTTCAAAAGACTGACTCAAAGGGCCTACAAACTAGCTACCTAGGACATCCTCATGCTTTGAAAACAAGGAAGGGATCGACAGAGGTCTAACAGACGACTGGCAAGCTATCAAGGGAAACTGGGATAACTGACTCAAACTTGCAGTACCCAACCAACCCTTGGAGTCTAGGGTTTGCCTAGGAGGAAACTCAACATAAAAAAGGTACTTCCCAACTACACCTTTAATGGAAAAGCACGGTAAAGTAATAACAGGTGGCTGGAGTGAAAAGTCATGAGAATCCTTCTTTAAGCAAACAATGTTTTTACTCCTATCAAAATCCGGGCATAGTGGCGGTTGATAGTCATCTTCATAGGGCAAATTTAAGTGCTCGGAGGAGTACTCATCAAAGGCCTCAAGGTAAGACCGGAAATCATCAGGCAAATGTTGTACTTGGTCAACCTTGGGTGTTTGTGGAGAGTCAGTAAAAATCTCATCTCCCTGTTGCCATTGTTCAAGAGCTTGCTGTGATAATTGCAAAGGCAACACTTGGAGATGACTTTTTATGTCATAGATGGGATCTGTATCATAACTAAATGCATCCCATCTACGTCTCCCAACATGTATGAACTCGTCGAAATCAGCTATGTCAGTATCAGTATCATAACATGGAGGAGTCAAAACATCCAATACTTCTGTACTCTCTGTGTCATAAGGTAAAGAACCACTAAAAACTTGGAAGGGGGAATAATTTACCTTGCTTAATCCTTCCTGTGCAAGAGCTTCAAGTATTTGGATAGCTTCATCAGGTGGAAGATCTGCCTCTACATCTTCAGTCTTGAGACATAGGGGATCTATCTTGTCCAAGGGTTCCATTCCTTCTTCATTCTCCGAGTCATAGAACAAGGTATCATTAAAAGAATGAAAATGACTTACCTCATTCTCTTCATCTTGTGCAGGAGGGACAGGATCTTGGAGAGCTTCATCAAACTGAGGAGCGATTACCGGTGCTTCATCCTCATAATTCACGTCTCTGGTTATATCTTCGTTGCATTTTATTGGATTATGGGAGAGGTCTTGCTCCTCTTCAAGGGGTTGATAATGGTCTTCATAAACCTCATTTCGTATATCAGAGGATTCTTGGTATTGATCATGATAAGCTCTCCTGAGATCTTCTACAATCTCAGTGGTGAATCCTTTGTGGTGTAAGGTTACCATGAGGTTTTGAAGGACATCTTCATACGTTTGGCAATCTGGCTTAGTAAGGTCTATAAACCTACTGATGAGGTGTATGAAAGATGATATGCCCCTGTCCTTGCAACAACTCTTAAAATGATTTTGTAAGTAGGATGGCAGGGTGAGCAAAAACAATTTTATAAGAGCATCCTCTCCTCCTAACTTTATCTCGCTCAAACATTCCAAAAAACTTACTATGTGAGGAGCCGGGAGGCCCAAAAACGTTGGAGAGTTGTTTAGCCATTTTGTATCAAAGTAACTTGGGTATCCTTGAAAACTTCTGAAATCAATACTCGGATACATTTGTTCCTAGTGTGCCATGATCCCATAACTTGAAAATATCACAGAAAGTAATGTGGCACCCTAAGAAATATTAGTGGAGTCGCCGGATAGTTTTCCTGAAACTACCAAAGAAAAGGGGAATAAAAGCCTAGTGGAGTCGCCATGTAAGCTTGTAAGAGAGGTTTTTTGAGGCAAGGCTTACCAAAAGATTTGTTGTTGAGGAAGATTGACTCAGTGTTCCCTGGCAACGGTGCCAAAATGTTATCGCTCAGTTTGTAGTTTAGGTCAAAGGCTAAAGGATAGAGATCAAACTGGCGTAACAGGAACCTTCCCCACCCAATGTCACCTCAATGGGCAGGTTCTTTCTGTTCCGGGCAGGTGTTTTCAATAGGGCATACACTTCATATATTGGCTGATTAGCCGAACTGTCTGACTCTGGTGGTAACCTGTGAGGAGGGAACTCTAAAACTTGACTTAATACCTTCTGCCTCTTCAAACCCCAGGTTGCCGGGGACGTCTCCCTTGGGCTAACCTCCCTAAACAGAAAGAACCTCCCCATTGAGGTGACATTGGGTGGGGAAGGTTCCTGTTACGCCAGTTTGATCTCTATCCTTTAGCCTTTGACCTAAAATACAAACTGAGCGATAACAGTGACCAATTGAATGGTAGTGTCATACCGCTACATGCCCATGTACCTAATAGGTTGGCTTGTGATGAGACTCCCTATCCTCCAACTAGGTCTTGATTTTATTATTTTATGGGTCCCTCTGTTTCTTGCTGAGAAGCCTTTTATTGCTTTCTCAGCGATCCCTGGGTGAAGCATTTGAAGGTTTTGTTCTTTTGGCTTTTATCTTTTGCCAACTACTTTTACCCCCTAGGCCTTTAGCCCCTTCTTCCCACAAGGTAAGGTACAACCCTTTGCTAGCTTGGCAAACCCAATGCCCGAACCAATGTATGGGATGGATGAGAGAGAAAAAAGATGAAAAGTGGTAAGTATGGTGGGAACAAATGATGACCTTTCATGAACACACCTAGTGGCAACTCAAACCCCATGGGAACTGTTATCGTGCAATTTGTATAGATAGCCAATACAATGCCACTACAACTTCCTTAATATAGATAGCCAATACAATGCCAAGATAATAAACCAAACACTAGAGAATATACTCTCCCAAGTAATGCGCCTCTCTCTCTTCCTTCTTCTCTAGTTGCAGCTCCAAACTTTGCTTTGGATGATCGAATGAGTGAGTGAACAAATGAGGTGCTGACTTCCTTTATTTATACACACTGGCAAGTGCTGAAAGGAGGTGTCTCTTCACTGGCGGGGCCGACTTCTCTTTCTGGGTGGTTAGAACCACTTTTATTTGCCTGGGGGCCGACTTCTCAATTTGCATATCACAATTAAGGTTTAACGAATCTGCAAAAGGGGATTTCGTCATTTACAATGCCCGACATGATCAATCCACAAAAGGGGATTGATCTAATGAATAATACATCAATAATAAATAGAATACTCTTTACAGTTACAATATTTCAACACTCCCCCTTAACAAGAAGGGTATTCTACAACAACATCAGGCAAGAGAGAGGGCAACATCATCAACAACATCTGGAACACTGACTAGCATATCTATAAATCATCGAAAGTTTTTCTCATCATCAATATCATCAACAACACAACACAAAGGCTGGAGCATCATCAACATCAACACTAGGCTGAGAGTCTTCAACACGAAGCTGGCTACACAATATCATTAGCATGAAGCTGGCATCACAGTACGAGACTGACAACACATCATCATCAGCACGAAGCTGGAATCATAGCACGAGGCTGGCAACACATCATCACAGCACGAGGTTGGCAACACATCATCACAGCACGAGGCTGGCACATCATCAGCACGAAGCTGGCATCACAGCGCAAGGCTGGCAACACATCATCAACACGAAGCTGGCATCACAGCACGAGGCTGACACATCATCATCAACATGAAGCTGGCATCACAACACGAGGCTTGCACATCATCATGAGCATGAAGTTAGCATCACAACACAGTGCTGGCAACACATCACTACTGCCCCTTTCGAGGGAGGTTCTTTCGTACTACACCAAGCTTATCTCGAAAGTGCTCAAACTTTACACGAGATAGAGGCTTGGTCAACACATCAACAACCTGTTCATCCGTGCTAACATACTGGAGCTTTATGGCTCCTCTCTGCAACATATCACGAATGAAGTGATACCGGATCTCTATGTGCTACGACTCATCATAGAACACATCATCTCCATACAGCTCTGGTTATCACATAGGATCACGGTGGCTTCCATCTCTAGATCAAATAGATCTGTCAACAACATTCGAAGCCATACGGCTTGACAACTGGCGGAACATGCAACAATGTATTCTGCTTCTGCTGTGCTCGAAGCAATGTTGGATTGCTCCCTATTTTGCCATGAAGTCATGGCTGACCTCAGATTGAAACAACATCCTGAAGTGCTCTTTCTATCAGAAACACTTCCAGCACAATATGAATCGGTGTAACCACTCAGTCTGAGGTCATGATCTCTAGTATAATAGAGACCAAAATCCAACGTACCCTTAAGGTATCTCATCGTATGTTTTGTAGCAACAATGTGAACACGTTTGGGTTCTACCAGATACTGACTCAAGGCAAAACATATATCTAGCCTGGTATTCGTCAGATACATCACTGAACCAATAATCTGTTTGTACAGAGTAGCATCAACCAATTATGACGAGGTATCTACCATGAGCTTCAACTTCTTTTACATGGGTGTGTACATGGATTTACATTTCAACATGTCAAACCTCTTCATTTTAACTGCATACTTCCCTTGGTTAAGGAAGATCTTCTCTGTGCTCTGCCAAACTTCAAGACCTAAGAGATAATGCATTTAGATTGTTGCCATCCTTATACACACTTGCAAACGTGAGCCTAGTCCTGCTCACTTAGTGTGTCCTGTTATCGCACAGTTTGTAGCTAGGTCAAGTGGCTATGAAGTAGAAGGCCAAATTGGCGTAACAGGAACCTATCCCACCCAATGTCACCACGATGGGGAGGTTCTTTCTCTTTAGGGAGGTTAGGCCCAGGGGAGACGTCCCCGGTAACCCGGGGTTTTGAAGAGGCAAAGGTTTTAATAGTCAAAGTAAAGTTCCCCCTTCACAGGTCACCACCAAGAGTAGATAGTCCTGGTTAAACAACCAATAATGAAGTGTAGGCCCAAATGAGAACACCTGTCCGGAACAAAGCAATAGCAAAACAATACATGCAGGCTATGATTTAATGGGTTAGTACTTCATAGAACTATTTGATATCAATATATTAGCAATTATGACAATAGATACTGACGAGATCAATGTTAATTAATATAGCAATGGAACAATATCAATTCATCAATAAATGTCAAGATGATGTAGCAAACAGTGTATCCAATCAATCCCTTACTCAATAAATGCTTCAAACCACCATCTAATTGCCTATAAAGAGAAATTGCTGCGTCAAGATGTAATAACCAAGGATGACGTCAGCCTTATTAGGGTTAGTAGTTAGTTAGGGTTTCAATTTATAAGAGTATGAAAGTTTGTTTGACCACTATCACTTCAACGTTGGAGACCTAAGATCAGTGCCTAAGGGTAAATGGAGTCAATTCAAGAGAGGACACAGAGTTGAAGGGAAAAGGTTAAGGACTAGAGGGAAGAGTTCTGAAGTGCTGCAATTGCAAGGCCCCAGAAGCAAAACCCTAGGGGAAAGAGGCTCACTTCGGTGTTGCTTAAGCAAGGCCTCGTGCTCTTTCCTTCTTCCTTAGATTTATCTTGGCAAAACGGCTAGCATAAAAGATAAATCAATACACGAGAGTGAGGTGAGGGAGAGTGTTGCAAAGGGAAGGCCCTATCACCAAACCCTAGAAGCAGGATGACCCTAGGTGTAGATAACCTAGGCCTGGGACATCTCCTCCTTCTTGACTTTTAAAAGGCACGGCTAGCACAGGGGAAGAAGTAACAAGAGTGTAGCAATGGCTAGGCTCTTCCTTCCTTCTTCAATGGCTGAGAATTTCTCTTTTAGGGGACATGAGACAACGACCTACTTGTGTGTTTGTCCCCTAGGGTTTTAAAATCAGCAAAATTTATAATAAATGCAAGAATATAAGACTGCAACCATTCAATTAAGAAGTTTTGCAGAAAAAACACTTACATATCATGATGAAATAGCATTGCAAACCCTAGTTGTAAACCTTCCTTCAAAAGAAATGCCAAAAATGCCAAGAAAAGCCTTCCTTCAACAAGTGCGCCTCACTCAAAGAGAAGAAATACCCAAGTAGGGCGCAAAAATCAGATCTCACTAATGAGTGAGTGTTGTGTTATGTCAAAATGAGGATAAAACTCCTCAATATATACTGTATCAATGACCTTTAATTAAATTTAGGTCATAAAAATTAGCCAACAAGGCTTTAAACCAAAATCATACTATTTTTACATTAAGATGTCAAATTAAAATCCTAACTGAGCTGTAATAAAGGTAAAAGCCCCTTCAAGGGAGGCGCTAGCCCCTTTTAGGGAAAATGAGACATCCAGGAGCAAAACGTTAGCCCCCCCAGGGGCTTCTTCAACATGCCACACGTGCCACTGCTGCCCAGTCTGCCTCCAAGAATGACCATGAAGCTAGATGACGTCATGGTAAAGGTGGGGGCGCTCTGAGCCTTCTAAGGCCAACGTTCCACTGAAAAGGGGTCATTCCCCCTAGGTCGGGCTCTGCCGAAGTGCCTCTGGTGAAACGTCCTCTTCTTCTCCGGTGCAAAACCTCGGTCAAACACTGTCCTGTCTCTGCCCCTTTAACGGGGTCTCAACAACCATCTGATGGGCTCTTCAGCACCATGGAGGTCCGAACTAATCATCTCCCCATGTGTACCTGTCCAAATGGTACTTGTCCATCGGGCATGGTCCTGCACATCAAAAACTATGCCCTCCATGGGCTCATTAGTCACAGGGATCATAGCAATGTTAATCACATTTCATCATTAATATTATCAAACATATGCATAAAAACCCTGATATATCATTCAATAGCTCAAAGAGTTTACAAAAACCTACAATACAAGGTCGAAAAAAAGGACAAGATACACTATTGGGCTAGTATCCATAAGGAAAGGAAAGTTTCCAAGGGGTTTCATACAAGCCATGTAAACGAGGTGAAGTGGTTTAAGGGATGTTCAGACATACAGGTAGAGTGAGAGCCAGGGATGCATGGTATTACCTGTGGGTGCCTTTGTAGAAGGTGAGCTGTACCTGTCATGGATGCAATTTTTTTCAAGCCCTTTCTTGCCTTTATTCTTTTCTTTATTTGCTTTTTCTTCTTCTTTTTCTTTTTATTCAAGGGCTAACCAGAGGACATTGCCTTGGCATGGTGACCAGAGCTGACAGTGTTACCCACAAGTACTTTCACAGATATGATAAGGCTGGCTCGTGATGAGACCCCCTTTCTCTTGGCCATGCAACCAAAGGTCACTGCCCTAGCGTGGTAACCAGATGGTGGCAATGTCATGCTGTTAAGTATCCATGATCATAATAGGCTGGCTCGTGATGAGACCCCCTATCCTCTTGATTAGGTCTTGTTTGTTATTTTTTTGGGTCCCTCTTGTTTCTTGCTGAGAGGCATTTTATTGCCTTCTCGGGGATCCCTGGGCGAAGCATCTCAAGGTTTTATTTCTAGGCTTTTATCTTTTACCAACTGTTTTTACCTTCTGGGCCTTTAGCCCCTTCTTCCCACGAGATAAGGTGCAACCCCACAAACAGATCATCCTAATGCCCGGACAAGTGGAATGGGACAGATGAGCGGGAGATAGGTGCAACCCCACAAACAGATCATCCTAATGCCCGGACAAGGGGAATGGGACAGATGAGCGGGAGATAAGATGGAAAAGTGGTGGTATGATGGGAGCGGACGATGGCTCTTCAGAAATCCCCCAGTGGCAAACCAAAACCTATGGGTACAGGCTTGCTAGGGCACCCAGTCAATCTCCCCAAGCATGGCCAAGTGGGTCAATGTAAGATCCAAGCAGTCGTCGTAAATAAAAGGAATTAGATGCATACATTTAAAGGTTATAATGATCAAAAGTGACACATACTGTTGTTCCTGAGTCTGTACTTAAGGCTTAAAGGTACAGTGTCAAGGCATCCGAAAGTGGTTAAAAGGTGGAGAAGGTAGAAAATGCCAAACCTTCGGGGAAGGAAACTAAGGAAGATTTCTTCGTTGGCGTTGTCTGGCTTCTAACTGTTCCTGGATATTTATATCTCGCTCAATGGCCGCCCATGATTGTTCAAGTTTGGCCCGGTTAGTTGCTGTTTTAAGGATAGTGTTGAAGATGTTTAAGGCGATGTGTGTTTGGTCCAACAACCCGGGTTTGACGTTAGGTTGAGTTTGTACAGGAACTGTCATGGGGGAACAGTAAAGATATAAAAGACTTTTAGGAAAGATTAAGTGTTGTCTCAGTTTGATCTTATAAAAGAGAACTTACAGTTGCAGAAATAACATATAGATGCAAATCTAAGGCTCGTTCCCGTAACTGTATCATATTTTTATAAAAAGGGGTAAGATGAGAGAAAAACATTGAGCCATTTACAAAGTAAAGTCTCCACCAGTGGGAAACTCACAACATAAACGGGCGAGGAAAATATGAAGAAAATAACCAATGTAACAAAGAATATATGTAGAATTCCGAAACTGCAGATTGGACTTACATAGCTGATAGTTGGTGCAGAGGAAAGGAAATAAACAATTACAGAAAACCCAAATTCATTCGTTATAGTAGTGGTCGTACTAAATTACAACGAAGCACATCAATTATGAATATGAATTGAAATATAAAAATGAGATACAAGGAAGCAAACTTGTGATACAGAAGTGACGGAATTGAGAATCTCCGGATCTGCTTGTATTAACTCTCAATGTAAAAACTCTATTACAAAATTCTCAAAAAGGGTCCAGCCCTGTTTATTTCTCTCTGGGGTATATTTATACAATTTTTACAAAGCAGGTAGAATCTCAATAATCGCAAAACTTCAGTTATGACAGAAGGGAGAGCAATTGCTCCATTTCCCCAACTCTGTCTTCACTTAGTGCCAGGTGCTCGTCTTCGCGCAGACTCGGTGCAGGGGATACATCTTTCCACAAGTTGAGATACGAGCCGTGAAGGCTCCGCTTGACAGCTGGCCTCTACGAAGAAACATTCACGAGCTAACTGCTGTAGCTTGTCTCCCATTTGTGCATCGATGATGTCGAGGGCACTTAGTTGCGCGCTGGGCTGGATCATGTGCTTATCAACTCGGGCCATGTCCACCATATCTATCTGAGAGATATCGGCCGAATCTCTCTCATCCTTCTCTTTTAGATCAAGCGAGATCTGTTCCACATTCATTTGTATCAATGTTTCTGCGTCGCCTCCACTGTCCATACTCAACAGCTCGCCGTCTATAGAATTGAAGGCTTCTTCTAATGAATTGGTTACCTTTTGGGCTTGCTCCTTGCCCAGGGTAATGTTGTGCTCCCAATCCTTCAACAGAATATTACCTCTGGTTTGTTCTGGGATGGTGAGCCCCGGAGGACCTGCTGAAATTCTGTTATTCGTGGCTATCACCGCCTCTTGGAAGGCGACCCAAGCCGCTTCTGCATCTCTTTCTCTGACAGTCAGGTTCTCGGAAACCCGATTCATCAACAAACAATTCTCTCGGATCGCTCCCACTTTGGTGAGCAAATTCTGCTGTGCAGAAGAGATTCTGTTCCGAATCTCGATCGCTCGGGATTTAAACCTTTCGACGTCGATTGTCCTGCTTTCGGCGGTCTCTACTTGAGCCTGCAGCTCTGCAATCATAGTCATCTGTTGGCCCGCTTGTATCCGACCGTCTCGAACCACTAGATGTGCTTGCTCGAGCTTGGTTTTAAGCACCTTTATCTCATTTTTATCAGCCAGTCGGGCCAGTTCTATCTCCGCGCTCACCTGGCCTTTAGTATTTTCTGTGGCCGAGGCCAATCTGGCCTCGAGAGTCCTGATCAGGCGGTTTTTCCTTTTGAGTTGGTTCTTTAAAAGTTTGACCGAAAATTGATTCGTCGATGCATACGCTCCTAGCGTCCCTGCGATCTCAGTGGCGAATTGCTCATTCTTTTTATTTTTTCCATCGGTCATGACCTTGAACTTCTTAGCAGTCAATTCTCCCTCCTGGTAGAATTCCCTTTTTACTACCGCTTTTCTCTTTTTATCAAAGAAGAACTCGTTTGGAGGAAGTTCTTCTGCTCTTATGGGCCTCAGCTCCTCATTAAATATCCATTCTTCTTCGATATTTCCCTGCGCCGACTGCAAGGGGGTGACAGAAGTGATGGGTTCCTCGATTTGTTTCGCCGATTTTCCAGGGGTATCGACAAGATTCTGCTTCTTTGGCGTTCCTAGTGTCTTTGTCTCAGTCTCCGGCTTCTGTTTCCTTGGCGGGTCCGAAGTCTTTACCTCTGCTTCAGGATTCCTCGTTTGTTCCCCCTCATGGTGTTTTCCAAGGTCAGGAATTGCATCTTCAGAACCTTCAACATCCTTCTGTTTCGTCTCGGAAACACCCGAACCTCCCAACACAGCGAGGAGATAGCTTCGTCTACGCTCTTGGAATTTTAACACAACAACTGTGTCTTCAGGTGCCAAGGATTGGATTCGGACTAGAACTTCTTCATAAGACCTCGCCCCTCGGAAAATATCATCCGAGGGTGAGTTCTCATGCTCGAATCTCTTGAGCCCGCAATTTGCTAAATGGTTGCGTACAACCCTCTGTGGATCATGTTTCTTATACTCGATGGAGACCAAATTCAGGTCTTCCAGGGCTGCAGCCTCGGCCTTTGCATGCCCGAAATCCAATAAAGAATAAGAATTCAGCCGAATGGGAAAAGACGACCACACCTTCTTTGAGTATCCTTTGAGTTCTTTACTTACCCCGGCAATTACTGTCTGCCGGCGACCTCGCGACAAGCTAGCTTGTCGGGGATGAACAATGGTAGCGCAAGCGGGGGAATGGCAGCCCAGAACACTCTGAAGTACGAGAACTCTGCCTCCACGCACTAGTCTGCTATGCCACTCAGATTTGCAGCAATGCTGTCCGAGATACGAGGTGGTGGGTGACCAAAAATGGCGATGTGCAGGGGCACCATCACCCAGTTGAAAATTTCGTATATGAAACTGTCCGCCTTATTTTCCCATAGCTTTTCGTGATATACATGCACGGGTCTGTCTTCGGCCGGAGTCCAAGCCCAGCTCATAAGTGGGAATGGTGTCATGGAACATATTGCGTCCATAATATATGCGGACATGAAGAATGAGGACGGCCTCCCACTTGCCTTCTGCTCTCGATACTCTGTGACTCGGTTGGCCAAACTGTCCGAGAGTATCTTTGCCCAATTAAACGAGCAACCTTCTGCAACCCGAAACATCAGAGGTACCCACGCAATGAAAAAATGCGATTCGTCCTCTCTCCCAAATAGTCGGCATGTCATCATGGCCACATACTTATACTGTGGCTCTAGCGAAGCGATTGAATAAACGCCTTGGTCATTTGCTCTGAATTTTGCGGTGCGCGAAACCCAATCCTTTATCAAACCAGGCATGGTTTTATCATATTGTGTGCACTCCTTTTCTTTGAATTCCTCCAGGAATTCATCACCATATGTGTATTCAGACGTCGCCGGGAGCTTATACATGGTTTGGATATGTTCTGGCCTAAAAGTCCCGACCGTGACCCGCTGCTCGTTCATGATAGTCTTGGTGGGTAGGTCTATGTGATCCAACGCCCATCGGATCATGTCATAATATGGGAGCTGTTATCGCACGGTTTGTAGGAAAGATTGAAAAGCTTGAGTCAAGGGCAAGACCGGCGTAACAGGAGCTTCCCCACCCAATGTCACCTCAATGGGGAGCTCTTTCTATTCAGGAGGGCAAATCCAAGGGAGACGTCCCTAATGTCAATCTGGATAAAGGAAGGTCAAAGGATAAGGT
>JASDQU010439626.1:83438-101790 GCA_032191745.1 Picea mariana
CGGGGACGTCTCCCCTGGGCTAACCTCCCTAAACAGAAAGAACCTCCCCATCGAGGTGACATTGGGTGGGGAAGGCTCCTGTTACGCCAGTTTGATCTCTATCCTTTAGCCTATGACCTAAACAATAAACTGTGCGATAACAATCACCACGCCAGGGTAGTGGCTCTTGGTGGCATAGCCAAGAGAAAGGGGGTCTCGTCACGAGCCAACCTTCTCATCTCCGTGAAATGCTTTTGGTTAGTGTTGTCGTCCTTATACACACTTGCAAATGTGAGCTAAGTCTTGCTCACTTAGTGTGTCCTCGGAGGCACAGTGCCTAGGTTCAAAGTCCACGCTGTCACTTTGACTTGAACCTCTTCCGTCCAGGATAACTCCTAGGGAAGCCAAAGGGGGTAGACCCTAGTAACTAGATGAGATTAAGAGTTTTAATGTTCTAGGAGTTGGTTTTAATTGGTTAAAAGGTCGGGGGAAATCTAGCCTAAGATGTCAATCAACAAATGCAAGATGCAACTATCTAAGTATGAGAGTCAGACCTTTTCCTAGGGCAACTAAGACTAGTGCCTAAGATTGGGCAATGGGGTCAACTAAGTTAGGGGGAATGTTCATTACAAGGTAAATTACAAAGTATTACAATAAGACAGATACAATTAGATACAAAAGAATATATCAGATATACAGATTTAGACTAGATACAAGATAGACAATATACTAACAAGTTTGCTCGCATGTGCAGGAATTAAAGATACTCAAGATAAAGAAATCAACACATGAAGCCAAGCATGCTCACAACAGATAGAGTTCCGTTGGACTGTTTTTCAATGGCCAAGAGACGCAAATCACTCAAGACCCAGTCAAGAGAGTGCCTCCAGATCGATGCGCACCTCTTGAAGGATCACACCACGAGTACAAGAATTAATGATAGATAAAAACGTGGAAAGCCAAATACTCCAGATGAAAGATGTAACCACTTAGATATTATTTCTACAACACATCAAAAATAGCTTGCATATGAATGTAAATTTAAAGACAGTGAGATCAGTAATATTGCAAGTGTGTAACTGTATTGCTTGGTGTTGTAGACTGAAAATTGAATTAAGTGGTTAAGTTTGGAATTAATTTTAGCCCTATCTAGGTGTCAACCCAAAACTCTCCTCCCCCTATTACCAAGTGGTTGTTGGATGTTCAAGAAGTGAGGCAACGAGGCCTACCCTAGCTTCACAGGTCAACCCTAAGGCCGAGTACTGCGGAAAATTTTCGTGGATTTCCTCAAAACCCCAGTTTTTAAGTGGCGAAGATGGTGAGTCAAGGTGTCCTATTAAGTCTAATTAATGAATTTTAAATCTATGAACTAAATAATGTGAAGTGTGATTGAGTGCTTGTAGCTTGCTCAACAAAGTTGCCAAAGTACTGAAAATTGAAATACGTGAAGGTTGAAGCCCTTTAACAAAGAAGTTGTCAAATGAGTTCTTAAGTGTTATATTGCAAAATGTGAAGTGTGAGAACTGAACGTAACTTGCGGAATTGTAAAAGGTTGATTAAGCCCTTTATGAAACCAATGTTAGCATGTGCATGTGTAATATAAAGATTAGATAAACTGAACTTGCACGCAACGGAAAATAACGATCTAATCTAAGCCACCACGAGCTCTAAGCTAGCATGTGTTATGAGATCTACTCTAGATTATTTTAAGTTAAGCATGCATGTAGAAATCACGACTAATCTAGCTGAGATTGCAAAGTAAAGACTGAAAGGAAAGCAAGCCGCTTGGGTACAACTCCTTTGGGTTCGCGTTTACAGTATTTTAGAGTAGATTGGAAGAAGAAAACGTTACCCAGTGAGAGGAGTTGTTTGGAGGGTGTGTTGTGCATGTGATTTGGGCAGCATGCCCTATTGTCCTGGTAAGAACCTGCAAAAATCAGCAAGCTATTGCTTGTTGATTTGAGCTGCAACACACTCAGAAAATGTTATGAAATCTTTGTTTTTAGGCAAAGATTTCGTGCATACGAGAACCAGAAAATTAAATGATTTTAGGTGACCTATCCAAGCATGTTAGCTACCGAAATGAAGAATGAGAGAAGGTGAACAATATCAAAAATAACTTGGAGTGTAAGTGAGAAGTAAGGGCAAATCCGTGCTTGGACTTGTTCCAATATCCTCTCCTTGAAGTGTCCTGCAAAGCTTAAACAGAATGTGAGACGAAAATAGATAATGATGGCATATATCAATAATAAAAACTAATTTTAATCATTAGTACATGCAGATCAAATAAGCTAGCAATTATACAATCACTAAACTTAGTTAAGTAAACTAATTTACCCAACACTCTACCTATGATCACACAAATATTTAAAACAAAACGATTTCACCTCATATGCATGCAAAGAGCCCAAACAAATCTTGAGATCCGTGTATCCTCCAAAGCATTTCTTTTTATTATCCAAATGGAAAAAGTTGTAGCAACTAATTGCTACAAGTTCTTCAAGAGCCACACCAATGAAGAAAAGTGACAATAATGATGAGAGAGGAAGAGAATGAGATAGTGAGAAAATGGTAGCATAACAGTGCCATAATGAAAGGTGAAGAATAAGGGAGTGAGAGGTCTCTTAAATAGCTTGAGAAGCTAAGGAGACCCCTCTTGGATCTTCAACAAGTGTCAAAGATCCAAGGGTGAAGACAACTCATTGGCAATACAAACCAATGAGATGCATGGCTTTTAGGGTGATGGAAAATGGCAAGAAGGTGAAGTGGATAGAGAGAAAGCAAAGGAAGGGAAACATATGAGCTAAGAGGAGACCCACGCATGCCTTAAAGGAGAAACTTCATGCTTTGAAATGTGATGTTTCCTTCTCCACGTGAGACATTCCAAAAGGACCAAGGATAAAGCGTGAGCTTGAGGGAAAGCGTGAGAGATAAGAGGAAAGACGTGAGGATTTGAGTTAGCAAGAGTTGGATCACACGCCCAGATGGCATTTGAGTGGTGGAGGAAGGGCGTATAGGTGGAAGAGGGGACCTACGCATGCATTAAAGGTGAATTTCCAAACTTGTGCATGGCTTTTCCAACTATACATGAGGGAAAACACAAGAGAAAGGAGGTAGCGTGGGGAATGGAGGAGGAGTGTGTGGAGTACACTCCTTAATCAGACGTGAATGGATGAAGAAAGGCGTGGGAGTGGGAGAGGGGAGGCCCCACGTTTTAATTAAGGCAAGTTTCCAAGCTTACGTAGGAGAAAGCGTGAGGTAGGTGAGGGACGTGTGAGGGACGTGAGGTGAGTGTGGGAGGAGTGTGGTAGCCACACTCCAAAGGGTGATGTGGATAGAGGAAGGGCGCACCTCATGAGGAGGGGCCCAAAACTTTTTAATAAATGATTTATTTATTAAATGCACAAGAGGGTCGTACGTTTTTAAGAGGGGGTATCACCCACATGGGGAATTAAATTAAAAATTAATTTTAATTAAAAGGGAGTTAAAAGGGTAGGTAAAGGGTTAGGGATAGGTTAGGGGTCCTCTCTTTAATTATTGCCACTTACTTCATCTTTTTTTGGCTAAAAATTACAAAATTTACACTTTCCCATGTTCTGGGTTTGGCAATTAAAATTGTCGTTTTCCGAAAAAACTCTTAAGTGAACAAACAACCTAGCAAAACTTGCCCGACTGAGTTGAAACTTGGTCCATGGGTGCAGGGGGTCTTATTAGCTTTCTTTTGAGTACAAATACCCCTATTGCAATTCCCGGGACCTAAGTTTTACATTAATTACCCAGAATTAATTAATTAATTAATCAATTAATTAATTCGGAACCTTAAAAAAAACCTAGCTATACTTGATAGAATTCCGCGAAATTTCGCGTGCTATCTTACATGGTCATTTACAACATTCCTAAACACTAGCTACCTAGGAATGACTTCATTAGAACGCATTTCACCACTTTGGAGGATTTATTGGGTGGGAGTGAAAAACTCAAGGGAGATTAACCCCGCTGGTTAGGCCACATTAACCTCCTGAGGATAAAAAACACTCGGCGAAAGGAACTCTCCTAATGAAGAAACCCTAAAGCAACTGACCTAACATGATCCATGTAGACCTATTACATTATAAACCCGCGCAGGGGTGCGGTAATCCCGCTTACAAAACTATGTGCTGGAGCAAAAAAAATGCCCCGTAGAACCAAAAAGTGTTCAACATGGTTGCATCTGTTGATGCATATCTTCATGGTACATGGAGTTGACCCCCTAGTTGAAGAGGCGATCAACAGTTAGCATTGTCACCATTGGTCACCACGCCAGGGCAATGTCCCATGTTATCGCACAGTTTGTAGCTAGGAGAAAAGGCTATAAGATAGAAGGCTAAACTGGCGTAACAGGAACCCATCCCACCCAATGTCACCACAATGGGATGGTTCTTTCTCTTTAGGGAGGCTAGGCCCAGGAGGACATCCCTGGTGACCTGGGGTTTTGAAGAGGCAAGAGGCTAATAAGACAAAGATAAGATTTCCCCCTTCACAAGTCACCACCAAACAGATAATCCCAGCTAAACAGCCAATAATAAAGTAAAACCCCAATGAAGTGTACCTGCCTGGAACAAAACAACAGCGAACTGATATATGCAAGCTATTTTAATGGGTTAATACTTCATAAGACTATCTGATAAATATACATAAGCAATTATGGAAATAAATTTTGACGAAGTCAATGTTTATCAATATAGCTATGAAAGTAATGTCACTTCACCAATAAATATTAGGATAATATGGCATTCAATGTAACCAATCAACACATCAACTAATAAATGCCTTAGATCACCATTCAATTGCTCAAAAGACAAAACGTTGCTGCATCAATGATATAATAGCCAAGGATGATGTCAGCACTTAGGGTTAGTAGGTTAGTCTAGGCTAGGGTTAGTGAAATTAGGGTTTTAATTCAAGGTTTTGAGAGTGTTGTAATCAAATTCACTTCAACGCTGGAGGACTTTAGATCAGTGCCTTTAGGGTAAAATGGAGTCAATTTAGTGGATGACGCAAGGGTTGAAAGAGGCAAAGATTTTAAGGACTAGAGGGAAGAGTTTTGAGGTGTTGCTAAGGCAAGGCCTCAAAATCAAAACCCTAGGGGAGAGAGGCTCACTCCGGTGTTGCTACAGCAAGGCCTCGTGCTCTCTCGTCCTTCCTAGCAAAATGGCTAGCTCAAGAATAAAGCATAAAACCAAAACAAGAGGGTTTGAATAGACAAGGTGTTGCTATAGCAAGGCCTTCCAGCAAACCCTAGAAAGAGTACAGCCCTAGTGTAGTAGACCTAGGCCAGGGACGTCTCACTCTTCTTGGCTTCCAGATAGTACGGCTAGCAAAAGAGGAAGAAGAAATAGGAGTGTAGCTACGGCTAGGCTCTTTCTTCCTTCTTCAATGGCTGAAAAATTCTCTATCAGGAGACATGAGACAAGGACCTACTTGTGTGCTTGTCACCTAGGGTTTTGATTCAGCAAAATCATAAATACATGCAAGATATTAAACTACAACCATTCATTCAAAAAGTTTTGCAGAAAAATACTTACAATTCACCAAGAAATAACCATGCAAACCCTATTTGTAACACCTTCCTTCAAGAGAAATGCCAAAATATGCCAAAAATGTCTTCCTTCAACAAGTGCGTCTCACTAAATCAGCCAAATACCCAAGATAGGGTGCAAATTTCAGACCTCCTTATGGAGTGAATGAGTGATGATAAAAATGAGAGTGAAAATCCCTCATTTATACAAAACCTTGACCTAATTTTACATTTTAGGTCAGGTAAAAGGCTTGTTATCCCCACTTTTTAGGGATAACTAGGAGATCATGTCTCGAGGCCCACAGGTCCAAGACATGGAGTACCGAGAGCAGGATTGACTTGAGCATAGCCCTGGAGGGCCCATCTTTTTCTCCCATCATCTTTTGTCTTGACAGCAGCAGCAACATCCATCACCATCGAATTGGTCCTGTGTCAGAAGAGGTTCTTGCTCCATGAGGTAATTGGTCCAGGTATCATGGTATGTGTCACTTTTGATCATTGAAACCTTTAAATATATGCATCTAGTTCCTCTTATCTCTAACGACTGCTTGGATCTTACATTTGCTCACTTGACCATGTTTGGGGGAATTGACAGGGTGCCCTCGAAACCCTGTGTCTGTAGGTTTTGGTTTTCCACTGGGGGGATTTCTGAAAAGCCATCGTTCGCTCCCATCATAGTACCACTCTTACATCTTGTTTCCCGCTCACCTATCCCATTCCCCTTGTCCAGGCATTGGGTTGACCTATTTCAGGACTACACCTTACCTCGTGGGAGGAAGGGGCTAAAAGCCCAAAAGGTAAAAGCAAGCTGGTAAAAGATAAAAGCCTAAAAATGAACCTCGAGATGCTTCACCCAAGGATCCCCGAGAAAGCAATAAAAGGCTTCTCAACAAGAAACAAGAGGGACCCAGAAAAATAATAAAACAAAGACCTAGTCAGAGGATGGGGGGTTTCATCACGAGCCAGCCTATTAGGTTCATGGGTACCTAGCAGTATGACATTTCCACCAACTAGTTACCATGCCAGGGCAGTGACTCTTGGTTGCATGGCCAAGGGAAAGGGGGTCTCATCACAAGCCAGCCTTCTCATTTCTGCAAAAGTACTTGTGGGTAACGTTGTCAGCTCTGGTCACCATGCCAAGGCAGTGTCCCCTGATTAACTCTTGAACAAAAAAAGGATAAAAAGAATAAAATAATGAAAAAGAATAAAGGCAAGAATGGGCTTGGAAAGAATGCATCCATGACAAGTACAGCTCGCCTTCTACAAAGGCACCCACAGGTAACGCCTATGCATCATTAGCCCTCACTGCACCACATGCTTGGACATCCCCTGACCATATCACCTCACTTACATGGCTTGGATGAGGTCTCTCTGGGAACATTCCTTTTTCTGTGGACACTAGCCCAATAGGAAACCTTGTCCTCTTCCCCAAACTTGTATTGCAAGCTTGTGTAATGTCTTTGAGCTGTTAACTGATCTATTAGGGGTTTTATGCATATGTTTATTAATATTGATGATGAAATGTGATTGACATTGCTATGCTCTCTGTGACTGATGAGCCCATGGAGGGCGTAGCTTTTGATGTGCAGGACCATACCCGACGGACAGGTACCATCTTGGGTCGGTACACATGGGTAGATGATCAGTTCGGACCTCCATGGGGATGAAGAGCCCATCGGGTGGATGCTGAGACCCCATCAGGGGGCAGACACAGGATAGAGATGGATCCAGCGCTTTGCACCAGAGGAGAAGAGGACGTTCCACCAGAGGTACCTCGGCAGAGCTTGACCTAGGGGGGATGGCCCTTTTTCAGTGGAACGTTGGCCTTGGAAGGCCTAGGACATCACCCATCATAGCCATGATGTCATCCAGTAGTATGGACGTTTTGGGAGGTAGACTGGACAGTATTGGCACGTGTGGCAGGTTGGAGAAGCCCAAGGAGGGCTAACGTTTTGCTCCAGGATGCCCCATTTGCCCTAAAAGGGGCTAGCGTCTCCCTTGGAGGGGATTTTATTCTCTTTTCAACTCAATTAGGGTTTTGACTTGACAATTTAATGTAAAACAGTATGATTTTGGTATTTTGGTCTTGTCGGCCTTTTACATGACCTAAAATGTAAAATTAGGTCATGGAATGGTATAAATGAAGGAGTTTTACCTTCATTTTTTCATCACAACTTACTCACTCATTAGTGAGGTCTGATTTTTGCGCCCTATCTTGGGTCTTTGGCTGAATTAAGTGATGCGCACTTGTTGAAGAAGAGATTTTTGGCATATTTTGGCTTCTCTCTTGAAGGTGTTACAACTAGGGTTTGCACATTTATTTCTTGGTGAATTGTAAGTATTTCTCTACAAAACTTCTTGAATGAATGGTTGTAGTTTAATTTCTTGCATGTATTTATGATTATTGTTGAACAAAAACCCTAGGTGACAAGCACACAAGTAGGTCCTTGTCTCATGTCCCCTAATAGAGAGATTTTCAGCCATTGATAGAGAAAAGAGAGCCTAGCCGTAGCTACACCCTCTTCTTCTCTTCATTTATTGCTAGTCGTACTATCCTGAAGCCAAGAAGAGTGAGACATCCCTGGCCTAGGTCTACTACACCAGGGTCGTACTCTTTCTAGGGTTTGTTGAAAGGCCTTGCTTTAGCAACACTTCCCTCGTCAAACCCTCTTGTTTCGGTTATATTTTGTCATTATTGAGCTAGTTGTTTGCCAGGAAGGAGGAGAGAGCATGAGGCCTTGCTTTAACAACAACGGAGTGAGCCTCTCTCCCCTAGGGTTCTGATTTTGAGGCCCTACTTTAGCAGCACCTCAAAAATTTTCCTTCTAGTCCTTTAACGTCTTGCCTCCTTCAACCTGTGTGTCCTTCACTTATGACTCCATTAAACCCTAAGGCACTGATCTAAGTCCTCCAACGTTGAAGTAGAACTTGATCTAAACACTCTCAAAACTTTTTCAATTGAAACCCTAACTACACTAAACCTAGCTCTAGCTAACTTACTAACCCTAGTTGTTGACGTCATCCTTGATTATTACATCTTTAATGCAGCAACGTTTCATTTCATGAGCAATTGAATGGTAGTTAAAGGCATTAATTGAGTTAAGTATCGATTTGTTGCATTGAATGCCATATCGTTCTAGTATTTATTGGTGAAGTGGCATTTACTTTTACTACTATTTTGTAAACATTGAATTCGTCAACATTTACTTTCAAATTGCTTATATTGAACATCAGATAATCTCTATATGAAGTGCTAACCATTGAATAGCTTGTACGTATCAGTTCGCTGTTGTTTTGTTACAGGCAGGTACACTTCTTTGGGTTTTACTTTATTATTGGTTGTTTAGCCGAGAACATCTGATTGGTGGTGATCTGTGAAGGGGGAAACTTGTCATTGTCTAATTATCCTTTAGCCTCTTCAAAGCCCCAGGTCACCGGGGCCGTCTCCCCTAGGCCTCACCTCCCTAAAGAGAAAGAACCATCCCATCGTGGTGACATTGGGTGGGATAGGTTCCTGTTACGCCAGTTTGACTCTCTACTTTGTAGCCTTTTCTCCTATCTACAAATTGTGCGATAACAAGGCCGACAAGGCCAAAATATCAAAATTATATTGTTTTACATTAAATTGTCAAATTCAATCCTAAATCAACTTGAAAAGAGAGTAAAAGCCCCTCCAAGGGAGACGTTAGCCCCTTTTAGGGCAGATGGGGCGTCCTGGAGAAAAACGTTAGCCCTCCTTGGGCTTCTCCAACCTACCACACGTGCCACTGCTGCCTAGTTTGCCTCCCAAAACGTCCATGATGTTGGGTGACGTCATGGTCAAGGTGGTGACGTCCTAGGCCTCCCAAGGCCAACGTTCCACTGAGGAAGGATCATCCCCCCTGTTGTCGTCCTTATACACACTTGTAGACATGAGCTAAGTCCGAATCACTTAGTGTGTCCTTGGAGGCACAATGCCTAGGTTCACAGCCCACGCTGTCACTTTGACCAAAACCTCTTCCGTCTAGGCTTACTCCTAGGGAAGCCAAAGGGGGTAGACCTTAGTTACTAAATGTGTTAGAGTTAAGTTCTAGGAGTTAGTTTTAATTTGTTAAGGTTAGAGGGGATTATAATCCTAAGATGCTAAGGCAACCATGCAAGATGCAAGGGTTAGCATGAGAAGCAAGTCTTTTTCCTAGGTCAACTAAGACTAGTGCGTAGAAATTGGGCAAGGGGTCAACTATGTTAAAGGGTGTTTCTTTACAAGTTATAAACAGTTTTACAAAAGAATAACTCAATAAAATAAAACCATGTACATTTACTTACAAGATTTACAAGTTAAAGAATGATAGATTACAATTTACACAAAGCAAAACTAACCAAGTATTCGTTCAAAGTGTGCAGGATATAAAGGAGTTAAAGCATCAAATTACATCACCATTTGCACAAGATTATCATCAATACATTACTTCATCAACAGATCTACAAAGGAGATTTAAGCACAATTATTATGAAGATATTGAAGACAATCTACACTCTTTATTATTAAGCCCTCCAAGTATTCTATTAGATTTGGCCAAGGGTTTAATAATTAGGCTTTTCTTAAGATTTAACAAGTTTTATTAGCTTTCACCAAAGTTGCCTCCTCCTGTTGCCAAATAACTGTTGGACGCTCAAGATAGTATGGCAACGAGGCCAACCCTAGCAGAACCAGTCAGCCCTGACAGTAAGAGTACTTCCCGGAGAGGACACCCACCTGGAGTTCCACGGAACAGTCCCCTGCCACTACCCTCCGTTGTTTTCCTCAAACCCATTTTAGATGGTGGAGATGGTGGTCTAAGGTACCTTAAAGTAGTCTATTAAGTATATAACAATTAGGTAGACTTTTAGGTGATTTAAAGAGTGTTTAGAAGGTTTTAAAGTACTTTTTTAATGCAATCTAATGAGATGGCCGAAACTGTTACTTGTTCAAATGAGTGTGTTGCTTAAGCTTAAATCAATGAGTGAATCAACACATGTAAAGCAAAATAATAGATGGCTGAAAGAAGTAAAGATTATCACATGCACATCAATAGAAGCGTGCTTAGAAACAATAGATCAATGGCAAAAATGGCTTGCCTTAAAGAGATGAAGAAGATTTAAGTGATTGCCAACTTAAACATCAACACATTCAAAGCCCAAGACGTGGCTACCAAAAGATATATAAACCATTTATTTGTTAAGCACTTAAGATATATAAAACATTAAGATTGAAATCTGTGCTTAAGAGAGAGATTATGAACTTGCAAAGAAACTAAGCAAGATCCAATAGAAAATCTTAAGTGTGTTGCCCAATGGGCTTAAGATGATGAGATTAGATCTATAACATAAGCATTAAGAATATTAAACCATTAGATCAACCACATCACATCAAAAGTAAAGCATTAACACTTAGCCTTACCTCTTTGGGGTGTTCCTCTCCCAACTAGGTAGGTTATTAATTTATCTTGGCTTAGTTAGATTAAGTGTTCTTTAGATCTTAGTTATTAGGGCAAACAAATGAAAGATGAGCAAAAGGAAAAGTAAACTAATAAGCAAACTAGTCTACAAACTAATCAAGCAAACCCCACGTCAAGGTTGAGAAGGTGCCCACACCTTCTAAACCTTGCGGCCAAGCTAAAGAAAACTCAAAAAAAAATGAAAGAAAAGCTAGATCTAACCTACGTCCTACCTACCCACAAGCTTAAAGAAGAGGGGAAGCCGTACCACTTCCCCTCTTACACTTTAAGCTCAAACAATCAAGCAAACAAAAGGAAAAGTGCACTTCTAGGCTAGAAAAAGACAAGAGGGGGTTAGAAATAGCTACCAAACTCCCCCAAGGGGTCTTGAAGTGTTGTGTGTGTCTTTTTGGGGCAGCCAAGAGCCTCCAACCAGATCTGATATACATGTAAAAACAGCAAGCTTTGCTTGCAAGGATGGCTACACACAACCAAATAATGATAAGGAAACCCTTGCCCTTTTGGGGCAAGAACTTTCCACAATACAAGATATAAAATTTATGTGATTTTGACCTATCTAAACAATGATATGCTAGCTGAAAATGAGATGGATGTACAGCAATATAGAGAAAAGTAATAGATCTAGATAGTTGGAGTTTGAAAAAGCTTCAAGTGACCCTTCCCTTCTAGAAGGAGTTCCCAATGAAACTTTGGAGATGAACCTGCAATACCCTTTCAAATCCAAGCATACAAAAGACAATACGTTGATGTAATGATATTAAATGACACTTCAATTTAATTCAAACATCAAGATATATAGACCAATAGGCATACGCACTACCAAGCCTACTTAGATAACACTTTACCTAAGATCTAGTGTTGCAAAAAATAAGAAAGAACATTAAACAATATTACCTCCCATGCATAAGAACAATAAGCACATGCATTACCCTTCTTGTTGTCCTCCAAAGCTTCCAAAATATTATTACCAAAGAAGTGATCTTGGAGAGGAATACTCCAAAACCCTAGAGCAGGAATGACAATGAAATGGAATGAAATGATGAGAGAGAGAGAGAAAAACCAAGTAGCATAACAATAGCTCAAGATATGGTGTGTTGGGGAGGAGAAAAGAGATCTATATATACTTGGAGACACAAACCTACCTCTCTTGGATCTAAGCCAAGTGTCCACCACCAAGCAAATGAGTAGATCTCAAGGCTAGGGCACACCATCTAGGGTTTGAAAGCTAGATCTAGGGTGTAGAAAAATGTAGGAGGTGTTGGAATCAAGCAAAGAGGTGTGGGAGGCCTTGGGATTGATGCCAAGGAAGGTGAGAGGTCACAAATAATTTTTAAAAAATCATTTATGGAGTTTCTAGATGGAGGGGCGCGTAACTCCTCTTGGAGAGCTCAAAAAAAGGGTGAAAATGAAGGAATGTAGGGGAATTAATGAAAAAAAAGAAGTGGGATCACCCTAGGAGGTGATGTGGGGGTCAAAGGGAGTCATAACTCATGAGAGGAGGCCCCAAATAAGTCACAACAACCTCCACCAAGGAAAAACGTCAATCCCCCTAGGGAGGCGTGATTTTTGAGTGTAGAAGTGGCAAAAGGGGTTAAACAAGGTTGGAAAAGGTTGGGAGGCTAAGGTTATGTTTAGGGGGTCTCTCTCTAACCATCATTTCAACATTTCACATCATCTAACTCATTATTACATTTTTTACATTTTTCCATGTTTGGACTTTAGCAATTAAAATTGCTATTTTAGACTGACTTACACTCCGGGTGGACTAACCCATGGCTAAATTTGTCCGACTGAGCTGAAACTTGGTCCATGGATGTAGGGGGTGCTATTCCATTTCTTTTGAGCACAAATACCCCTATCAAAAATCCAAGGATCCAGTTTTTACAATTATTGCTCAAAAATAATTAACTAATTAAATAATTAAACCTCCAAACTTAGGGAAATTTAATTAAAAATTAATTAATTAAAAAAAACTAACCTAGAATCGACGGAATTCCGTGAAACTTTCTATGATGTCTTTCATGGTCATTTACAATAAATTCCCTATATAGTTACCAAAACATAAGCCCACTAGAACGTCGTTCACCACTTTGGAGGACATATGTAAAGTGTGAGGGAAAAACTCAAGGGAAATCAGTCAGGCTGAAAAGCCCATTGATAACCTGAGTATAAAAAACCCTCGGTGAAAGGAACTCTCCCAGTGAACCGATCCCAAGGTAACTGACCTAGACATGACTCATGCAGACCTATTACATTATTAACCCACTCAGGGGTGCAGAAATTCCAAGTACAAAAATAAGTGTTGGGCCAAACACAGCCCTATAGAACCAAAGGTCTTCAACCATACTTCATCTGACAATGCATCTCTTCATGGCACATGAGTTGACCACCGGTGCTAAATGGGCGGTCAACAACCCCTAGGTCAAGCTCTGTCGGGGTGCCCCTGGTGGAACGTCCTCTTCTCCTCTGGTGCAAAGCTCTGGATCCATCTCTATCCTGTATCTCCCCCTGATGGGGTCTCAGCATCCACCTGATGGGCTCTTCAACCCCATGGAGGTCTGAACTGATCATCTCCCCATGTGCACCAGTCCAAGATGGTACCTGTCCATCGAGCATGGTCCTACACATCAAAAGCTACGCCCTCCATGAGCTCATCAGTCACAGGGATCGTAGCAATGTACTTCACATTTCATCATTAATATTAATAAACATATGCATAAAACCCCTAATAGATCAATCAATAGCTCAAAGACGTTACACAAACCTACTATACAAGTCTGGGAAAAGGGAAAGGCATCCTATTGGGCTAGTGTCCACTGAATGAGGGAAGTTCCTGGAAGAGACCTCTTCCAAGCCATGTAAGTGGATGAAGTGGTCAAGGGATGTCCAAGCAGGTGGGTGCAAATGGAGTCCAAGGATGCAAGATGATATCTGTGGGTGCCTTTGTAGAAGGCGAGTTGTACCTGTCATGGATGCAATTCTTTCCAAGCCCATTCATGCCTTTTATTCCTTTTGTTATTTCATTTTTTATTGTTTTTTTCTATCTTTTTTGCTCAAGAGATAATTAGGGGACACTGCCCTGGCGTGGTGACCAGTGGTGGCAGCGTTACCCACAAGTACTTTCACAGTAATGAGAAGGTGGCTCGTGATGAGACCCCCTTTTCCTTGGCCATGCAACCAAAGGTCACTGCCCTGGCATGGTAACCAGCTAATGGCAATGTCATACTGCTAGGTACCCATGGACCTAATAGGCTAGCTCATGATGAGACCCCCTATCCTCTTGTTAGGTCTTGTTTTATTATTTTTAGGGTCCCTCTTGTTTCTTGTCGAGAAGCCTTTTATTGCTTTCTCGAGGATACCTGGGCGAAGCATCTCTAGGTTTTATTTTTAGGCTTTTTATCTTTTACCAGCTTGCTTTTACCATCTGGGCCCTCAGCCCCTTCTTCCCACTAGATAAGGTGCAACCCTAAAAATAGGTCAACCCAGTGCCCGAACAAGTGGAATGGGACAGGTGAGCGGGAAACAAGATGGAAAAGTGAAACTGTGAAGGGAGCGGACGATGGCTTCTCAGAGACAACCCCAGTGGCTAACCAAAACCAACAGACACGGGCTTACTAAGACACCTTGTCAATCCCCAAAACATGATCAAGTGGGCAAGTGTAAGATCCAAGCAGTTGTCAGAAATAAAAGGAATCAGATGCATACATTCAATGGTTTTGATGATCAAAGTGACACATACCATGATACCTGAACTAATTACCTCATGAAGCAAGAACCCTCTCTGACACAAGACCAAGCCGATGGTGGTGGATGGTTGCTGCTGCTGCCAAGATAAGGATGCTGGAAGAGAGAAAACGTGGGCCCCCCAGGGCCATGCTAAAGTCAATCCTGCTCTCGGTACTCCATGTCTAAGACCTGTGGGCCTCAAGACATGATCTCCTAGTTATCCCTGAAAGTGGGGGATAACATCCCCTAACTAGTCTCTTGAAAGAAAAAGCAATAAGATAAAAAGATAAAATTCATGAATGGGCTTGGAAACATTTGCATCCATGACAAGGTGCAACTCACCCTCTTCAGAGGCACCCATAGGTAAGCCATACATTCCCATGTCATCACTGCACCCATTGCTCAGACATCCCTTACCACCTCATCCACTTGCATGGCCTAGATTTGTCTTCATCTAGAAACATCCCATGTCCAATGAGAACAAGCCCAATAGGACATCCTAACATCCCCTCCAAACCTGGCTTGTAGAATAGCATAACATGTTTCAGCACTTGTCTAGGAAAAGGGGGTTTTATGCACATGTTTAAATAACTTGATTATTAGATGTGATTGACATTGCTATGATCCCTCTGACTTATGAGCCCATGGAGGGCGTACTTCTTGTTGTTGCAAGGCCACACCCAACAAACAAGTACACATGGGGAGATGATTAGTTCGGACCTCAATAGGGCTAAAATCCCACCAAATGGATGTTGAGACCCCAGCCAGGGGCAGAGACAAATCAAAGGTTTGCACCGGAGAGAGAGGAGGATGTTCCACCAAAGACAGCCTGGCAGGCCTGGACCCAGGGGGGTCTTGCCCTTCTCACTATGATGTAGGCCTTGGAAGGCCGATGACATCACCCATGTGACCCATGACGTCACCCAGCGTTTTGGACACTTTGGAGGAAGATGTGTGCCAAGTGGCACGTGTGGTTTGATCCAAAGGCCCTAGGAGGTCTAACGTTTTGCTCCTGGAGGCCAACGTTGCCCTAAGAAGGCCTAACGTCACCCTAAAAGGGAATGACGTCACCTTTTTTGCTTAATATAGGGTTTATTTATGTCATTTAATGTAAAAATTGGATATTACATGTAAACTGGCCATGTCAACCTTTTTGACCTAATTCTGATCATTGAAACTGTATAAATAAGGGGTTTTGCCCTTGTAGTTTTTATCATCTTTCACTCACACTTAGTGAGGTCTGAAATTTGCGTCGTACTTAGGGTTTGTTGACCGCCTCTTCAACTAGGGGGTCAACTCCATGTACCATGAAGATATGCATCATCAGATGTTAGCATGTCGAGATCTAATTGATTCTACAGGGCATTTTTTGCTCCAGCACACAGTTTTGTAAGCGGGATTACCGCACCCCTGCGCAGGTTTATAATGTAATAGGTCTACATGGATCATGTTAGATCAATTGCCTTAGGGTTTCTTCATTAGGAGAGTTCCTTTCATTGAGTGTTTTTTATCCTCAGGAGGTTAATGTGGCCTAACCAACCGGGTTAATCTCCCTTGAGTTTTTCACTCCCACCCAATAAATCCTCCAAAGTGGTGAAAGGCATTCTAATGAAGTCATTCCTAGATAGCTAGTGTTTAGGAATGTTGTAAATGACCATGTAAGGCAGCACGCGAAATTTCGCGGAATTCCATCAAGTATAGCTAGGTTTTTTTTTAGGTTCTGAATTAATTAATTAATTAATTATGGGTATTTAATGTAAAACTTAGGTCCCGTGATCTTTGATAGGGGTATTTGTACTCAAAAGAAAACTAATGAGACCCCCTACACCCGTGGACCAAGTTTCAACTCAGTCGGACAAGTTTTGCTAGGTTGTTTGTCCACTTTAGGAGTTTTTCGAAAAACGGCGGTTTTAATTGCCAAACCCAGGACATGGGCAAATGTCATTTTTGTAATAATGGACCAAATCAAGTGAAGTAAAAGTGAAATATGTTAAGAGAGACTACCCTAACCTATCCTAGCCCTTTACCTACCCTTTAAACCCATTTTTAATTTATTACCTTCTTTTATTTTAATTATGTATGAGGGGTACGTCCCCCTTTCCATTTAAGTTTTGAAACTCACCTTTAATTAAAGAGTGGGTCCATCCTTTCTTACTTACGCCCCTCCCCTCCACATCATGTTGAAACAATGTAACTGCGAAGAGCATTCTTATTATTATTGTTATTTTATTATTAAGATTAATCCCCATTGTGGATTAATCATGTCAGTAATTGTATAAGAACCAAATCCCCTTTTGCGGATTGGTCATCGGACAATTATAAAGGGCAGAATAAGAAGTCGGCCCCAGCAGTTATTATTGAAGACCCAGAATTAATTAAAGGTGGGTTTATCCACCCAGAGTGAGAGGTCGGCCCTGCCAGAGAAACCCTTTCACACGTGCCAGTCTTGTCTAGCGCCTCACTTCTAGCACACACTCACTTGCTCATTATCTTATGAGGCAAGCTGCAATTACCAGTTAGAGAGAGGAGAAGAAGAGTGGAGCATCTCTTGGGGAGGACTATCTGTATTGGTTTGAGTTATCTCTTGAACATTGTATAAGCTATTTATGATAAGGAAGTTTTTGCTAGGTTTTCTTCCCCTAAAGGGTTTCCTAGGATAAATGTTGTCTCTCTTGTGAATGTGTATTTCTCAGTGATCTTGTTCTTATGATGCTCTTATCTATTGAAATGCAAAGAACTATAATAATGGCATAAACACTAACATGGTTTCAGAGCCAACCTGAAGAAAGCACAATTTGCAAGAGGAAAAACGTCACTATTGCAGCACCTGCAAATTAGGGTTTTGCACAAGTAACTCTTTTCAGCTCCCTAAACATCTAGAAAGCTGCGCCCTCCCCCCAGGATCAATTTGGCACCTAGAGCGCACCTTTTCAGTGGTTGGATCTCCCGAAAAGTGAAACCCTAGTTTCACAAAAGTACCATAACTACCAGAAAACCAGTACCAGAAGTACTAGAAGTACCAAAAGCACTAGTCCAGAAATCCGCAGATCAGATTTAACGGGGTAAAAATTGGATTTTCTCAGATCCAAGGACACCAAGCAACTCGCCTCAGCCAAGCGCACCTCCTGGTAAGGTCAACATTTGATTTCAAGCATTTTCAATTTTTGGTTATTTTCGTTGCCTCAAGTACAAGATGTCTGCACGCACAAAGCTTGTTGAGAAACTAGAAGGCATAGACAACTTTCGTGCCTGGAAGTATAGGATCGGTCTGATCCTTGCAGAGAATGACCTAGCAAGATTTATCAAAGAAGAAGTGGACGAACCTGAAGATGCCGTAGAGAAAGCGAAGCATCAGAAGGACTCAATCAGGGCTCAAAGAATCATTGCAGATTCAATCAAAGACCACCTTATCCCGTATGTATCGTCCAAGAAAACTGTGAAGGAGATGTTTGATGCTCTAAGCAAACTATATGAAGGAAAGAACATCAATCGAAAGATGAATCTAAGAACTCAGTTGAAGAATACCAAGATGCAAAAAGGAGAAATGATTCAAGAATATTTCTCCCGAATCTCAGAAATAAAAGAACAGTTGAAAGCGATTGGAGACACCATC
>JASDQU010439626.1:108459-127820 GCA_032191745.1 Picea mariana
CCATGAAAGGTACAACTCGCCTCCTACAAAGGCACCCACGGATAATACCTACCCTTGGTCTTCACTGTGTTTGGACATACAAGGGTTCGTATTGTCTCATTTATGGGTGCCTTTGTAGAGGGTGTGTTGCACCTTCGTTTTCAATGCATCCTTTTTCCAAGCCCATTTATTTCCATTAATTATGTAAAGTGCTTCTAGGTTGAAGCCATAGTGGGACTTCTGCCTAAGCATGAAAAACATTTCCCACCTTGACTCTACCCTAGTCACACTGTGCTTCCCCAAGTTGAAGACAATGTGTGGGAATTCTATCTAAGCATCTAGAAGGATTATGTTTAGATTTTATCTTTTTCCAGCTACAAGCCTCTAGGCCTTCATTTCCTTCTTCCCATGAAATGAGGTACAATCCCTTCTTTGGACAATACACCCGAAAGTCCCAAAAGTTGATGAAACGAAAAGGATGAAGAGTGGAAAGTGATAAGTATGATCAAGAATGGTACTGTTATCGTGCAATTTTTACTTTGATAGAAGAGAAGGTAAAGGAAAGCAAATTGGTGAAACGGGAGACAATCCTATCATTGTCACATCAATAGGATGTCTCTTTCTATTTAGGGTGGTAGGCCCAGGGGAGACGTCCACAGTGACCTGAGGTTTTGAGAAGGCAAAGGATAAAAAGATAGGTAAAGGTTCCCTCTCACAAGTCACCACCAATCAGAAAGTCCGGTTCAAATAACCAATAAAGAGATAATATACCAGAAGTGTATCTGCCCAGAACAAAGCAACAAGAAAACTATATGTTTGCAAGTACACTTGTTGTTAGTACTTCATAAAACCTTGGACTTTGTAAAATAAATCAAATGGCTAATATGAATGTGAAGTAAACAGAAATTTATAACAACAAATATAGATAGCAATAGCTTCGCAATTATGCCTCAATAATGCTTCAATAATGACCAGAAATGATAACACAAACTTGGAAAAATGCTAGTATTTGTCAGAGGCAAAGAGGGAAATGTAAAATCAGCTCTAACATTTGCTTTAGATGCTTTTAATGCTGCAAAGTATGGCTGTATCTTACTTTAGTAACAACAACAACAAGGTTAGTAAGTCAGGTTATTCTGGTGTTAGAAGTTGTTAGTAGGTTGTTTGAAAAATAGGTTTTGAAGGTTGTTTGATCAAATTACTTGAAGGAGGTCTTAGACTAGTGCTTTATTAGGGCGAATGGAGTCAAAGTGAAGAAATAGATGTTGAAGGTAAATGATAATAGAAGAGTTAAAGACAAGAGAGGTTGATGAATTGAACTATTGGTAACCCAAGGTTCCAATTATCAAACCCTAAGGGGAAACTAGCTACTAAGATGTAGGTAACCCTAGGCATTAGTAGATTTCCTCCCTCTCTAACTCAAGGATGAAGCAAAAATGGCTAGGACGAAGCAATTAATGCTAGGGTGTTGCAATGGAAAGGCCCTAGCAAAGCTTCAAGGATAACCGACTTCTTGGCACAATCTAGTAGGTGGATAACAAATTAGAACAAGGACAATAACATGTGCTTGATTCCATAGGGTTTAGGCTAGCAATTTCATAAGATTTAGCAAAAATACAAAGTAAAGATACTATAACCATTCAAAGAAAGAAGAATTGCAGAAGTTTACTTACAATCACCAAGCATTATCTAGCACATCACCTAGTTGTAGACTTTCCACCAAGAAAATGCCCCAAAACACCAAAAATAACCTTCCTTCAACAAGTGCGCACTAAATTTCAGTCAATAAACCCTAATTAGGGTGCAAATTTAAGACCTCACACAAGTGTGAATGAAAGATGATGAAAAAATGAGAGTTTAGACTCTCTATTTATACAATATCGTTAACCTTTAATTACACTTTAGGTAAAAAAAGGCCGACATGGCCAGTTTACATAAAAAATATAGTTTTACATTAAATGTCACAATTAAAACCCAAAATCAAGTTTATAGGGTGACGTTAGGCCTTTTTTGGGCAATGTTTCCCTCTTGGAGCAAAACATTAGGCCTTCTTGGGCTCAGGAATCTGCCACACGTGACACTTGGCACACAACTGCCTCAAAAACCTCCCAAAGCACTGAATGATGTCATGGGTGAACTAGGTGACGTCATGGGCCCTCCAAGGCCTACGTCATGGTGGAAAGGGCACAACCCCCTTGGGTCTAGGACTGCCGGGTTGCTTCTGGTGGAACGTCGTCCTCTCTCTCCGGTACAATCCTCTGATCTATCTCTGCCCCTTGTTGGGGTCTCAACATCCATCTAATGGGCTTTCAGCCCCATGGAGGTTCGAACTAATCATTTCCCCATGTGTACTTGTCCATCGGGTGTGGCCCTGCAACATCAACAGATACGCCCTCCATGGGCTCTTAAGTCACAGGGATCATAGCAATGTCAATCACATCTAATCATCAAGTTTATTAAACATGTGCATAAAACCCCTTTCACCCGGACAACTGCTCAAAGACATTATACTAGTCTACCAACCAAGTTTGGAGGAAACGCTGGGACTTCCTATTGGGCTAATGCTCATTGGATGTTGGATGTTCCCGGGAGGAGTCAAATCCAAGCCATGTGAGTGGATGAGGTGGTAAGGGATGTCTGGGCAAGGGGTGCAGTGATAGCAGGAAAATGTATGGCTTACTTGTGGGTGCCTCTGAAGAGGGTGAGCTGCACCTATCATGGATGCAAATGTTTCCAAGCCCTTTCATGCCTTTTATCTTTTATTTTTATTGTTTTTTCTTTTCTTTCAAGAGGCTAATTAGGGGACACTCCACTGGCATGGTGACAATTGGTGGCAATATTACCCACAAGCATTTCACAGAGATGAGAAGGTTGGCTCGTGATGAGACCCCCCATCCTCTAACTAGGTCTTGTTTTATTTTATTTTCCTTTTTTATGGGTCCCTATGTTTCTTGCTGAGAAGCCTTTTATTTCTTTCTCAAGAATCCTTGGGAAAAACATCTCAAGGTTTCATTCTTTTGGCTTTTATCTTTTGCTAGCTACTTTTACCCTCTTGGCCTTTATCCCCTTCTTCCCACAGGGCAAGGTACAACCCTTAAATATTTGGCCAACCTAATGCCCGGACCAGTGTAAAGGGATGGATGAGCGGGAAAAGGATGAAAAGTGGTAAGTATGGTGGGAGCGGATGATGGCCTTTCATGAATCCCCAGTGGCAACTCAAACAATATGGGTACCAGCTTACTAGGGCATCCTTTCATTCCCCCCAGGTATGGTCAAGTGGAGAAGTATAAGATCCAAGCACCCGTTAGAAGCGAAAAGAATTGAATGCACATAGTCAAAGGTTTTGAGGATCAGAGTGAGACATACCATGATACCTGGACTCATTACCTCATGGAGAAAGATCCATCTCTGCTACAGGACCAGGCCGAGGTGATGGATGTTGCTGCTGTTGACAAAGTGGAGGCACTGAAGAATGAAAGGATGGGCCCTCCAGGGCCACATGCTCAAGTCGATCTGGCTCTCGGTACTCCATGTCTTGGACCTGTGGGCCTCGAGACATAATCTCCTAAAGACACACCAAGGCTAAGCATGCGCCTCTCTTCTCCTTCCTCCTGCAGTTGCAACTTTTCCTTTAAGATATGCGCACTAGATGAGTGAGTGAGTGTGTGTAAATGAGACACCAACCTCACATGTAAATACAAGTGTGAAATGGCGCTAGGGTTGTGTCTCTTCACTTGGTTGAGCCGACTTCTAGAAGTGGCTAAAACCACTTTATAATTACTAAGGGCCGACATTACAAATACCACTATACAAATACAGTTTGACCAATCCACAAAAGGGGATTTGGTCTTATACAAGACCCTACTATCCACAAAAGGGTATTTGATCTATAAAATAATAAATCAAATATAATTAGAATATTCTTCGAAATTACAATATTTCAACACCCCCCCTTAACGAGAAGGGCATTCTACTGACATGACTCAATACAACATCATCAAGAGAAGGAGAGGGAAACATCATCATCAACATCTAGAACACTGACTGACACATCTATAAATCATCGAAATTTTTTTTCATCATCAATATCATCATCGTTTACAACATGGAGCTGGAGTAACATCTTCATCATCATCAACATGAAGCTGAAACATCAACATCAATAGCATGAAGCTAGAAAAACAACATCATCAACAACATGAGGCTGAAACATCATCATCAACAGCACGAAGCTGGAATAACATCATCAACAACAGCACGAGGCCGGGACATCATCATCAACATGTGGCAATAGATTGAGACAAGTGCATTAACAACAACATTTTGTGGTACTCTGATAGATTGTCCTTATCAGACCTTTGGGATCTGCCTAGGAATCATAAGATTCCCTAGGATATAAAATCCTAACAAGCTACCACGTGGTACTTTGACAAACCGTCTTTACCGGACCTTTGGGATCTGCTCAGAAATCATAAGATTCCCTAGGATATAAAATCCTAACTAAGCTACCACTACTGACCACAGTTGGCATATACATGCACAGGTACTCTGACAAACCATCTTTACCGGACCTTCAGGATCTACCTAAGGATGATCAATATCTTAGGATATAAAATCCTAACGGAGCTACCCGTTGTTGGTCAGGATACCTGCTCATCTATGCCAACATATTGGAGCTTTATAGCTCCCCTCTGCACCATATCATGAATGTAGTGGTACCAGATCTCTATGTGCTTTGACTTATCATGGAACACTAGGTTCTCCATCATTTTTATACAATTCTGGTTATCACATAGAATCACGGTGGCTACCATCTCTAGATCGAACAGATCTGTTAACAACTTCTGAAGCCATATGCATAACTGGCGGAACATGCTGCAATGTACTCTACTTCTGCCGTATTGAGAGAAATACTGCATTGCTTCCTGCTTTTCCATGAAGTCATGGCTGACCCCAAACTGAAATAACATTCTGAAGTGCTCTTTCTGTTTGAAGCACTTCCATCCCAATCTGAATCAGTATAACCATACAGTCTGAAGTCATGATCTCCAGTATAACAGAGACCATAATCCAACGTACTCTTAAGGTATCTCATCACATGCTTTGCAGCTACAAGGTGAACATGTCTGGGCTCCACCAGATACTGACTCAAGGTGTTCACAACAAAGCATATATCTAGCCTGGTATCTGTCAGATACATCAACGATCCAATAATCTATCTGTATAGAGTAACATCAACCAACTCTGACGAAGTATAAACTAGGAGCTTCAAATTTGTTTCCATGGTGTGTTCATGGCTTTACATTCCAACATGTCAAATCTCTTTAGTATTTCCACTGCATACTTCCCTTTGTTAAGGAAGATCTTCTCTAGGCTCTTCCGAACTTCAAAACCTAAGAAATAATGCATCGAGCCTAGTTCTTTCATCTCAAACTCTACAATGAGCTTCTTCTTGCAATCTGTGATGAGATTTTCTTCTCCTTTCAAGAATAAATCATCCACATATAGTAGTAATATAATTGGCTCATCATTCATAGCCTTGAAGTATAAGTTAGGATCATCTTTACTCTTGGTAAATCCCAATCTTGTCAGAAAACTATCAATTTTTCCATACCAAGCTCTAGGAGCTTGCTTCAACCCATAAGAGCTTTCTTCAACCAGCAGACATGAGTCTTTCTATCTTCAACTTCAAACCCTTGTGGTTGTTATATATACACTTCTTCTTCAATAACACCATTTAAGAAAGTTGTTTTCACATCCATCTGGTGCAACTTCCACTTCATTTTGGATGCAAGAGCTATGATGGTTCCGATAGAAGTGTATCTGGCTACAAGAGAAAATGTTTCTTCATAGTCAATACCTTCTTTTCGAGAAAATCCAAGAGCCACAAATCTTGCCTTATGTTTTTCAATAATTTCGTCTGCTGCATGTTTTATTTTGTATATCCACTTGGAAGATACCACATCTTTGTTCTTTGGTATGGGAACTACTAACAATACATTATTCTTCATAATGGACTGGTATTCTTTTGTCATGGCGTCCATTCATTCTTTATTCTGAATGGATTCCTCAAAGAAAGAAGGTTGCTTTCCTATGAGATCACACATCAAGGCCATATAGCTGGAGAATGGCTTAGGTTTCTTACTTTGTCTCATGGTTCCTTCTAGGGCACCATACTTCTCTGCATCTTGAATAAGTTCTTTCTCCCAAGCTGTCTTTCTCTTGTGAGAGATCGTCATACGAGGAGCTTCTTGAGATTCTATCATATCATGATCTTCTGGAATCTCATCATCAAGGTGTTGACGGGCGAAAATGAATGCTCGCCAACTGGAAGAGTGGATACGGTCCGGGGTTGTCTAAATAACCCAAGTCGTTTGGTATAACCCACCCTGACGGGTTTAGCAGCTCCGTTGGCCGATCTAAGTCCTAGAAAAACAAATAAAAAAAACTACGGTAATAAACTAATCTAAATAAAAAGAATAATTAAACAATCTAAATAAACAAATCCAAACTACATATATACAATCTATTACCTAAATCTATCAACTATAATCCTATAAAATCAAATGTTCAATTACTAACATAATTAAATCTTAATCACAAATGTACAATATTTATAAATTACAGATTTAGAAGAAAACCTACAAAAATCAATTGTAAACTGTCCTAAGACAACGAATTTTTTATTTTTTATTTTTATAGTTTTATGAAAAAGGAATTAAACAAAAACCGTCTAAACTAAACAACTAAAATACTAACTCTAACTATAAATCTAAACTATACATATATCTATGTAAACTAATTAAATTATACTCACAATTCTAACTATCAATTAACAAATAGGAAACTGACCTGAAGTAACGCTTCAGGTTTGTCCTGTGTATGATGGTCGATTCAGCTGTTTGGTGGGAGGAAACCCGCACCAGATTCTCCACGAGCTTCTTGTAAAAGGAAAGCTATTGTGCTCTTCAAATATAATTACAGGACAAACAAAACATAAAAATTTACAGCAATCTTATGATTTACAAATCATAACATTTAGATAAATCTGCGTGTAAGGATTTGTAGAAAATGATTCAATCAACGAAGAATAGAAATCTGTAATTCATTAATTGAAACAAATTAATTGCTGTATTTTTAAAATAGGAGGGGTCAGATATGGATAACAAATAAACCAAGTCACAACAACCTGCAATCAATCACGATAGCTAAAGTAGTCTATAATCAATTGCAAACTGATATGAATAAAACTTGAAACAAAAGTTGGATATATTGAAATCGAACGTTGTTACAAGACATCAACTTTCATTCCAGTCTGAATCATAAATCCATAATCTGGTTCTCCCACAATGAACCTCATTTTTACAAAAAATAACAAGTATTTAAAGACTTCCCACAGGGTAAAACATCCTTGTGGGAATTATCAAAACAGTTTACAAAAAATCTGGGATGATATCCCAAGTCTCTATTTCTGACTCAAACTAACAACTTAAAAGAAAAACTACATCACACAAATATCCCCTAAACTGCCACAACATGCCCAAATTGATCATTGCAATTCGTATGTACCTGAAAGAGGACAAAAATAGACAAGATTAGAGGATATCTTATTGATAAAATTGATAAAAATTTAATTTTAAAGACTAGCTACAGAATCTTGCGATTCTGTAGCTGGTCTAAGTCAAACACAGAATCGTTTTAAAACCAATTCAAAACTCAAAGAATTAAATTCAAACTATTAAACAAATATCTAATTGCTATTTGAAAACAAACGAATCATTCAAATCAAAAACTGTTATACTAATTCGAAAGCAAACAAAATTATGATCAATCGAATGATTACAGAGATAGATGTACTATGTTCAATTTGTTATCACAATTTCGGGTAAACAAAATCGTATTGGATAACTCGACAGCAATGAAATTGTTTTCATGAACCAATTGAAATCAACACCAACAGTTTATGTTGCTTCAGCCATCAACAAAATCATTTTCGAATCCAAACGAAATCAACAGGATCATTTTTTCAAATTAATAGAACTATATTAAACATATACAAACGGCCCATGCTATTTGCAAATCAAATCAAAACTTGTATGTAAATTGATACAAATGAAATCGTAATTGAATTAACAAGATATGTGGGATTTTTCAAATGTTTGTTATTGCCAATTGGGGGCAGACAAAATCGATTGACAGTCAACGAAATCATCACTTGAATCAATTTCAAAACGAACTATTAGCCGAGTTTTTCATACGAATTCAACAGAGACAAAATATGTCGACCTGAGCTTAACAAAATTGTTTTTGAAAATCAAAACCAACAGAGCAGCATCAAATCTATTTTCGATACCAATCCAACTCATACAAGCAATCGTGCTAACTCAAGACACGCAGCAATCAAATCAAAACAAGAACGAATCGAAACAGTTTGGATTTGACACAATTGTTATAAATCAACACAACTCCCCGATTTTAGCAAATTAGATCTTTTGCACAGGTCGAATGTAATCCAAAAACCAAACGAGAATATTAATTCAATACAAAACAGGATCATTCCTGGCTAATCGAAGTCAACAGTGTTGTTTTGAGTTTATTAGGAACAAACGAAACTAATCGAAATCAAACCAAATCAACTATCAAACAGAATAGATTAAAAAACAAACCAAACCGAATAAAAAACCAATGAATCGCTTATACTAAACTGGGCATGACAAAATCTCATAACCAAATCATAACTACATTTGATTTTAGCAGAATGAATCTACTGTATAGGATCCACAACATAACCGTTTTTGATAATCAAACTATGAAAGAATCATTTCGAATAATGAATAGAACTAATCGAAACCCAAAAACCAATTCATTATACTAATTCAAGCCACTCATAAAACGAAATTAAAATTGAAATTCATACCTGGACAATCAGAAAACAACTTGGTCATGATAATTTGGAATTGACGAAGGTTGTTGCAGCTTCGACATTCCTGAAAACAATCGAACCAGTGGTTTTTTGCTTCTTGTCATTAGCTTGAAGCCTGTCCCTTTCTTTTGATAGCACTGTGACTTGGTCTTCTAACGATTTGATCTTTGATTGCAGCAAGGGGATGTCAGTGAAATAACGCTCTATCCACACATTGCATTGGATGCATGACGATTGCTCGAGCTTCGATAACACAGGTGAGGGTTTGTGTAAGCCACTAGGGGTTTCATTATGTAGCCTGATTCCTGGGTAGTTAGGATTTTTCTTTAGGCATGGGGGAAAATTAGATACATAGTCATAGGGTTGCTCGGAGCATAGACCATGGAAATAAGGGTACTCTCTAGCTAGGAAGCGCTCGATATCGGAGTCCGAGTCCTCGCTCAGCACTATGGGCTTTTGATCGACGTTTGGCTTAGGTTTATTCCGGGCAAGTCTCGATATCAATTGAGCGTTTTTCTTACCCTTGCTGTCGACAGTAGGATTACCCTTGACTCTCTTACTCACAGGCTTCTTAACAACCTCAGTCTTGTCTTTTGTGCACAGGTTGGTTAGGGTATCGGGTAGGTCGATGTTAGGGCAAACCGAGGGTTTGGCAGGTGGTAGAAGGATATGAAATGGCACGGGTGGCCCAACCATAGTCTCACTGACCACAGACTTGTCGATTTGGACAGACTCTGAATCAACAAAGCCATTTCGAGATAGAAAGGCTTGCCAATTATCGCCGTGAAGGTTTAAATTGTGAACGACGATGAGTCTAATCAAGCCATGGTGAAACAAGCTGCTATCAGCCTTCTCGCGTTTGAACTTCTTAGCCATATTGTAAAGACTACGCAAGAAGTAATGCGGCATGTTCAAAGGATAACCCATGAAATTCATCAACAACCGGAGGTGATAAAGAAAAACCAATCCATATCGACCTTCACAGGTCACAAATTGTTTAACCATTATCAAAAGATCGTGCCACCTGGGTTTAAGGGTGGAAATAGGCATACCTTTGTCACAGGATGTAACCTTTCATGATATGAATAGCAAAGGCCACGACACCTCGTCGACTTTGGAGTTTTTGAACCATCTTTCCCCTGTGGCCGACAATCCTATAGCAGAGCTTATGAATTCTTCATTCAGCTCAAGTTGTATGTCACCTACTTTAGCCCTGCACCCATCAAAGGTAAGGGCGAATTGTTGTGCAACAAAAAGATTGAAACCCTCGAACCTCTGTATAAACACCAGCCAACCATTGTTTTCTAAATTCTTACGGGCGTTATCAAATAACAACAGAGTTTGGTTACCATTCGGCTCTATGCGGACCACCGGTGCCATAGACAGGAGCACACGGTGAGCAGAGTGCAGGAGCTAGGGTTTGAACATAGTATACGTAGGGGAAGAATGCTCACAGGCTTACCCGAAAACACCAGGGGTGACCCGGGATCGGGGGAAACATTTATGACAGAACGTGCGAGGGTGGTGGAGCTATTTCGGCCCATGTAGAACAGTCATTACCCACACTACAACCGCCGGCACGTATAACTATTCAAATGACTATGCATATGTGTTAAAAACTATGCCATTCAATCAACCAACGAAACCTATGGTAAGTGGATAAAACACTCGCGCGAGCAATAATCATAGTTTCAAAACAAACGCAATAAATCGAAATCATACCAAGGGTTTGATTATATAAACTATGTGTTGTATGAAAAGATTTATACCAAGGGTCTTGCCACAACACAAATGTGTTTTTATGAAACCAATGTGCCAAGTGAATCGATCAAAGAACATATAAATCCAATCACCAATGCATCACAAACTCAATCACTTATAAAACGAAATTATATAATCAATCAGAGAATGCCAAATGAGTACAGACCAAGGGGTCTTGCCAATTTTATAATCATGAGTAAATAAGAGGCGCAAAGACCATAAAGAGTGATCATAGCAATCTAGTGACGATTTTAATGTGACATCGAAAACCAAATTTTCACACTTGTAGTCATGAAAACAAGAACCAAGGTAAGTGTGCGAACGCACAAAATAATAGCGTCGTTTTATTCAAGGATTGCGACAAAAATTAAGGTTTGCAAAACACTGGTGTAGGCAGCTTATAAAGACAGTATAAAATTGCGAATTGGCTGCCAACACAGGGGTAACTGCAACTTCCTTTACGGGTTCTGCAACTCTAGGAGCTACAAGTTCTTCTTCATATACTTCTTCAAGATGGAATTTCTTTGATCCTTTGAGTGTTGAATCTTCAACAAAGGTTAAATCTTTGTTGATCTTAATAAGATGGTAACCTGGTATGTAAATCCTTAGAGACCTTACAATATCCAACAAATATTCCCTTCTTTCCTGAAGGATCCAACTTAGTTCTCTTTTCTTTTGGAATGTGTACAAATACTGGACAACTAAATATTTTGAGATGACTTACTTCTGGCTTCTTTCCGATGAACATTTCTTCGGGAGTTTAGAATCCAAGTGCACTATGGGATAATTTGTTTTGGACATGTTATCCACCAGTTTGCACTAGATGGATTTCCTGAAGAGTCGCTAGAGAATGAGCAATCAGTGCTCATATATACAGATTTCAGTGATTCAGCAGGCCTTAAAAGGGCCTCTTTTTCCGCATTTCCACTATTGTAATAAATGTCCTAAGTATGAGAAATTGTAAAAGGCTATTGGCCATCCTTGATCTGGGAGTGGGCACATACTCCGGAGTTTTTTTTACTTGTTAATTTATTTTTCTGCTTTCTTTAGTGAGCTTCTTCTTACCTTAGTGAGCGATTAAATAATTTCTAAGTTTTTTCACTCAGAAAAAGACTTGCTCCATAGCCGAAGTATGTGTTGACAAGCAAGTCTTGGCATGGAAAATCCAATGTCTAGTGTCAGAATGTATGTAAGCTCATACTAGAACATAGTGTCCGAGTCATTTGAAAATTACGGCTAAGTCTGATATGTTTTTTTTTTAAGTTTTTAATGAATTAATTAAATTCCTAAAAATATGGAATTTTTTAATTCGAAGTCAATAAATGTAAAAATATGGCATCAATTTTTGTCAGATGCCATGTTTGCAGTTGTTTTCCAGTCCGGAGTATGATGTAAACCCATATTTCCTATCTTTTGAGACTAAAAAGTGATTATTATCACTAAAAAGGTCAATTTTACTCGAAAAATACGGAAACGGGGTATTTAATTGGGTTTCTTAAATTTTAGGAAACCTGGAAAACGTGTTTTAGACATAAGTTTTTGTGTCTTTAAACTCAAGGCTAAAGATGAGTTAACTATTGATGAGGTCGACCTACTTAGATGATTTGGAGTTAGGGAGGAGTATCCAACTAAGAAACTCGACTCCCATCCTAAGTGGTGCAAACTCTAACCCTAGCGCATCTATTTAGGGACCCACACCTCACTTAACTCACACCTCACTATTACTCTCTCTCAGTTCACTCACTCACCACTCTCACTCACTCCTAGTTTACTCCCCTTCATCCACCTATGCTCCCACTTAACTACACACTACCTACCCTTTACTCCCACTCATCTCCTTCTAATCTAAGTGCGCCACTCCTCCTCTCATGCATCACTCCTACTTTACCCACGCATTACCTACACTAAAACCCTAACCCTACCGCATGCATTTGCCTAGGAAGTCTCACCTCCATTTCTATATAAGAGAGGTCGACCTCTCTCATTTGTTAGCGAAGTCTTGGGTGAAGAGATGTTGTAATACCTTTTTAAGCATTGGAATAAAAGACTTTGGAGCATCATTGTGTTGTCTTGAGCAAATGTGTGGAGGATCTACTCCTATTATGGTTCTTAAAGTATGGTAAATGTCCCTTGCTAGCATTGTTATCTATCTTTTGGAATGAGGTATAAGTAAAACTAGGTTGTATTGCTAATCCTTGTTTTGTTACAAATTAATCTTTGAGTGCATGCCATTATTGCCTTAATTACATGTTTTCTTAGGTTATATGTTGGATATTTTAACATTTCGCTTGCAAGGGTTTTGCCAAGTTTATAGGTTCTCTATCTTGGAGGAATAGAGGGTTCTTGCTTGAACCCCTAACGTCTTCAAGTGCAAAGAAAGGAAGGATTCCCCTCTTCAAACAACATTTTGACTCCATTGCCCAAATTCCAGGTTTAGAATTTCTCTTTCCCTTTCCTCTCTCAAAATTTCAAAAGAAAATCTTCTTGTCCTTTGGTTTTTTGTTGCATGCAAGGTTTTGATTTGTCTTGAAAGTTGAAATCTGTTTTAGATCAATTGCATGCATCGCTTAAAGTTAGATGTGAGTTGTATAAAGTAATTCATCTATGTGCCAAAGATCTAGCTTAATTTTTTATTCTAGCTAGCCTTCAAATTTCTAGCAAATTTTTTAGGCTTGTGATAGGCAAAAGTTTACTTTGTTTTCTAAAGTACAAATCTGCAATATAGGTTTCTGTTCTTTGATGATTTTATATCAGCCAATAAGATCCTAAGGAGGTTGGCTATTTAGCTATCACTCCTTAGTTAATTTTTGTCCTTAGTGTAGTTTAACTTAGAATTTTTTCACATATTTTTAGGGGTTGATCAACGACACTCTTAAAGTGTTTTTGGTCACCTTTTGCATGTAATACCTTGCTGTTTTAGTGTATATCTGATAGGTACAGGGAGAAATGTTGCTGAACCTTTGAAGTTTAGCTCCTTCAAGGACCCTCCCGATGCTCCCGGGAGCCTTGCATTTGATCTTTTTTATCATAAAATCTTTGTAAAACACTTGATCTCTCCAAATAAAGGTCAAGTGTTCCAACAAAAGAAAAGTAATCTCATCTTGTAATAAGTTAGTGAGCCACAGAGCTCACCTTTAGTTGTTTCCCCTGCCCTTGGGGGGAAACTGGTGTTTTTGTGTTTTCTTGCATTTTCGGGGTTGTTCCCCATTTCACTGAGTTATTTTAGTTTCTTATGCATAAACAAGATTAAAAATAACTCACATCACTTAAAACAAAGTCTTAAAAAATATTTTGCAAGTTCTAGGTTTGCTTACCTTTAGTTTCAATTTTGCAAATATATTGGAATAAACCCCAACTATTCAAATCTGAGTATGCAAGCCCGCTGTCACGCTTTAAGTTCTTCGGTGACCCAAAAAAGATTCGAATAGTGCATGCTAGTATAATTAGGACAATCTCTAAGTTGTGTTATTCAACTAAGACTTCTACCCTGCATGGAGTGTGTTAAGTTAGGGGGAAATTTTGAGATCTAGGTTCTCTCCTCGTTGGACCTACGACACACCCGGTCGGTAAGTCTATAAGATTGGTGAATAATGAATGAAGAGGCCACATTCACTTTTGCACACAAACAGTGGGGACCCCGACTTTAATCCCTACTTCACGGTCTCAAAACCTTTTTAATAACACCAAATCCCTTAATTAAAACACTAAAGATAAAATTAACGCGGCATTTTCATCACATCACACTTTACTTCTTTATGTTTGGCACTGGTTTTTAAAGTTTATCTCTATATTGTTTAGTAATTGCAAATGTTTGTCTTTATTTGATGATTGATAAAGCTCATGGTTGATGATGCAGGTAGTATTCTTTTGGTTAAATATCTTGTGGTGCTAAATTTATCTTGTGATTAAAAGTTTCATTTCAAAGCAATAAACTCCTAGAATAAAGTTTTCTTTCTTTTTTAGTTTAGAAAGCCTTAGTTTTATTTTTTATAGGGACTACCCCCCTTAGCTTCGCTAGGAGTTGGCCTAGATGGAGGAGTCGAGGATCAGGTGACAACACCTTGACTCGAGACTTGCCCCCAAGGACACACCAAGTGGATTGAAGGTTTCTTCCATGATAACCTAGGTGTGTATTAGGACGGCAACATTTTTGGTGTTGTTGTCGGGGATAAACCTTTGTATTCCCGTAGCACGACTTTTGTTTTCCTTTTCGCTTTTTGCTTTGTTTGATGCTTCTTTTTTGTTTATAATAAACTTGATCATTTGGCAACTCCACTTCAAAATAATTTGACAAATGTTCTGCAAGGAGGAACTCACGGTTTTCTTAGCTTCATCCTTAAACCCGAAGATGTTTTCGGAGGAAGTTAGGCAAGCTTTCTTCTCGTAGGATCCTTATTAATTTTTGTGTCCCAGTGCATTTCTGTTAGACCTTTCTTTTTTTAATAAAGTCTAGAAATGGATGATCTTTATAAACCTATTGATTTTTCTGCAATAAGTGGGTTTCCACATTTAATTCCAGAAAAAGAAATTTAAAATTTGCCTTATTTTCAAATTAATAATGTGGATGATGCTAGAACGACATGTTCACAGAGTTACACATTGCTTCAATAAATGGTGTTGCAATGCGTTTTATGAAGATGTGGGAATGAAGTTGTTTATCTTGTCTTTTGATGATGATGATCTTGATTGGTTTACAAAACTTAAGGATAAACAGGTTAGAACTTACAAAGAATTGACTAATGCTTTCACGGAAAAATGGAAGGAGAATAAACCTCCAGTTATAACGACAGTCAGTTAAGATGCTTCACCAGATTTTGATGAGAAATTTATAGATATCATTTAGGCCATGAGATTTGCTCATGCATTGCAGTTAAGGGACATGGAAGCTCGCCGTGCAGAGGCAGAAGCTTGTATCAAGTATTCAGACCCTATAGACCTAGAGCTTCACAATGAACAAGAAAAAGAGTTGCACTTAGAAATTCTAGAAGATCCTATAGATGAGTCATTAACTGGTCATGAGGAAACAAAGGATTTTGAGTAGGAAATGATTGAGTATCTAGATAATTCAAATCACCACCCTCCTCCCAAAGAATCCATCTCTTCAGAGAAAATTTTCAGCAGTGGTGATGAGCCTGAAATAATCAGTGAAGCAGATCCCTTGATAGTTCCAGTTCTGGTTCCAATTTCTCAACCATCAAATGACTTAATAACAACTAATGGGAAATTGGAAGATAACTTCAATTTTTCAACTCCAGATCATTATGAGCAGCGGTTAGTTTTCCATCATGAGAGTCCAATGCAGATCTTCATTAAAGATTTACAAGGCTTACCAAACTTGAAAGTTTGGTTGAATAAAGAAAAACATATGTTTCTTTGGTGGTCTGATCCCAAGAAAATGGCCAAGTTGATAAAAGGAAAATGATCTTCAAAGAGTCATCCCGGACATGGATTATTCAGACATCTGAGGCCTTGTTTCATCCATGACATGGTTGATTCAGTTAGTTTCTACTTCAGCCAGTTAGACAGGGGAAAGGTTAAAGCTACCAGTGAGCAGACAACTTTTCAAATGTCTTCTTCAATAATTGTTATTTGATGCCATGGGGCATCCTCTGTAATGTGTCTCTAACCCTATTGGCCACCCTTGATCTGGAAGTGGGCAGATACTCCGGAGTGTTTTTTTTACTTGTTAATTATTTTTTCTTCTTGCTTTAGTGAGCTTCTTCTTACCTTAGTGAGCAATTAAATAATTTCTAAGCTTTTTCACTCAGAAAAAGACTTGCTCCAAAGCTGAAGTATGTGTTGACACGCAGGTCTTGGCATGGAAAATCCAATGTCTAGTGTCAGAATGTATGTAAGGTCACACTAGAATATAGTGTCCGAGTCATTTGGAAATTGCGGCTAAGTCTTATAGGTTTTTTTTTGTAAGTTTTTAGTGAATTAATTAAATTCCTAAAAATATGGATTTTTTTGATTTGAAGTCAATAAATGTAAAACTATGGCATCAAACTTTGTCAGATGCCATGTTTGCAGTCGTTTTCTAGTCTCGGAGTATGATGTAAACCCGTATTTCCTATCTTTTGAGACTAAAAAGTGATTATTATCACTAAAATAGTCAATTTTTTTCGAAAAATACGGAAACGGGGTATTTAATTGGGTTTCCTAAATTTTAGGAAACCTGGAAAACGTGTTTTAGACATAAATTTTTGTGTCTTTAGTCAACTCTGTTAATATTATGGTAGCTGCGGGAGGTATTTACCCCCACGTGTGAACCTGACGAGAATAGAAGACTCTAGGAAGCAAGAGAAACCCTAATGAGTTGGCTAATAATCCTAGAAGCCTTGTCGGCTCAAGAAGATAATTTATATTAGGCTATTAGCCTCCAAGAGAAGAAGTCGGCTAGAAATTATAATAATATACTGAACAGACACTTATCCAGAAGGAGAAGTCGGCCCTAGCAAAATTGGCAGAACTACTATAAATACAGGGCGCCAGTTCTCATTTGTCACATCTCAGAATTGCAGTTTTCCCAGTTGGTGTGCACTGCAGTTGCAGTCTTGTGCACAGGTTTGGAGGAGAATTGCAGGTGCAGCTGCAGCAGGAGCAAGTTTTCAATTTTGGCTTGAATATCTCTTGGCTAGGGTTTGGACTATCTGATCAGTTTTTTGTGATGCGCTATCCTTGGGGAAAGGTGCGCTACTCTTTGTTTGGCTATCTAGCCTAGGGTTTGCTTCCGGAGGAATTCTCAGTCAAGGTTAAGGTGCTCGAAGGGAGGCTTCGGCCTATGGTTGGGTGACGAAGGTATCGTCAATGGTAAAACGAGCACACCATCTTCTATATTCTAACAGGTTATGGGCCCACACCCCTTTAGTCAGCCTAGAACGCTGGAAGGAAACATAGCCGCTAGATATTGAATTGGTTGAGGAACTGCCGCTAGGGTTACTAGCAGGAGCAGCTTCCAAAAGCACTGTAGCTAGGGTTACCAGCAGAAGCAATTGCAGAAACCCTAAACCTCTTGTTGAGGCACCTTAAGTGACGAGATTGACCTAATCTCCGGATAGATCAGTGCACCCTAGCTCGCGCATCTCTTGGTACTCTTAGAAGGCCAAGACGTGAAGTTTGAATTTTTGGTCAAATCTAGGGTTTGACCAAGTCAAGCAAGCCACGACGAACTCTATGAAGCCTGAGAACAAGCTAGATGGAGCCTCTAACTTCAGAGCATGGAAGACAAGGATTGACCTTATCCTTGCTAAGAATAAAGTGCTAGATATTGTGAAAGGAAAGATCATGAAGCCAGAGTTTAAAGAAGGAGAAGAGAAGGAACCGCAGAACGTTACAGCTATGGAGAAGTTCAAAGATGTTGACATCAATGCCATGAGTATCATAGTGGATTCCATAAAAGACCACCTGATACCCTACATCTCCCATCTTCTCTCATCGAAAAAGCTGTACGATGCCCTAACAAATCTCTTCTCAGTCAGAAACATTGGACAAGTTATGAGTCTGAAGAATGAGCTTCGTAACATGAAGATGAATGAAAACGATAGCATAAAATCATACTTTGTAAGGATCTCCCAGTTAAGAGATCAACTACAAGCTATTGAAGAGATCACTTCAAAAAAGGAATTGGTGAACATAGTACTCAATGGTCTTTCCAAGACATGGGATGCATTTGCCACAAGCATGAACACAAGAAAGGAGTACCCGACCTTTGAAGAACTTTGGACTTGTTGTGCTCAAGAAGAATCAAGGATCAATGCAAAAGAGAAACCCCAAAAGAAGTACGATGACCAAGCCTTCACAGCAAGATTCAAGAACTTTAGGAACAAAAGGAAGTTTGGTTCAAAGAGGAAGCCAAATCAAGAGAAAGACATTTCAGAAATACAATGCTTCAACTGTCAAAAGTACGGTCACTACAGGAACCAATATCCCGAGCTAAAGAAAAGGAAAGAGAAACATGAAGCATCGATTACCGAAGAAGACTAAGCAAGATGGAAGAGACTTCTTCTTCTAAAAACGTAACAACACTCTTCTTATTTCCTGTACATATCTTGTTNTGTATATCTATCTCTTGGAAGATAATGTGTTCCAAAAAGAACTATACCTATGGAAGAACAAACAAGATAACAATGGATATCATTAGATAATACACATGAAAGAATGAAATACAAATCATGTGGAAGCTATTACAAGATTAAAGTCGAATCAATCATGAAGAGACTTAGAAGAAGCAAAGATAGAAAGAAGTCAGCAATCGAGAGGAAATTGGAAAAAGACTTATGATGTTTTGTAGAAGACAACAAGACGGAAGCATGTACTCTGTTAGACAAGAGAGCCAATTATATATTGCAGAAGACAATAAGGATGCAGATGGAAGCGGGGACTCTGTTAGACGGAGGGAGCTGATCATATACACTCTTGCATGAAGCAAGGGTTAGGAGGGAGCTAATCTTATGATCCATTGAAGATGATAAAATATATATATCCATGGTAGCAGCCATGAAAAGGAAGTACGTGTTCAGTTCAACCGCAGAAGAAGACTTCTTCAAAGAGAAGCCTTAAAGTATTCCTGGTTTTCCATCTAGATCCGTGATGTTGTGATGAAAGAAAGAAGTGGAATCTCTAGGGCATGGAATCTATAAGAAACTCCATGGACCCAAGAGCTAAAGAAAAACATGAAGAAGAACATGAAGATTCCAAG
>JASDQU010439627.1:0-15012 GCA_032191745.1 Picea mariana
ACACACAATGATCCTCTTTGCTTCTTGTGAAGCCAAGTCCCAACATATAAGTGTCAATTTTTTCATACCACATCCTTGGTGATTGTTTTAAACCATACATGGAATTTTTTTTATCTTGCATACCAGGTCCTTATTTCCCTTTACAACAAACCCTTCTCGCTGCTTCATATAGATTTCTTCTTCCAGATCCCCATGCAGGAATGTTGTCCTGACATCCATATGTTCTACTTCAAAATCAAACATAGCAACAAGATATAACATAAATCTAATAGAAGTTAACTTGGAAACATGAGAAAAAAATCTCACCAAAATCAATTCCCTCAACCTGGGAATAACCCTTTACTACTAACTGAGCTTTGTATTTCTCCACTTTGCCCTCTACATTTAGATTCATTTTAAATACCCATTTTATTCTAATGTGATTTCTTCCAATGGGAAACTCCACTAGATCCCAAGCCTCACTCTCATCCAAGGCTACCATTTCCTCATCCATGGCCTTTTTCCATAGTTTTCCATCCTCTGAATCCATCGCCTCCCTAACAGTTCTAGGATAATTATCAGTAATAGACAAAGAAAAATTTGAACGAAAATCAGATGAAGTATACCTTTCGAATTGCCTTCCTTCTCGAACCGATCTCCTCAATACTAGAGTATGAGGATCTTCTTCTTCTAATTCCTATTCTTCTGTAGAGTCTAATTCATCATCCTCTAAATCAAACTCTATTTTCTCTGGTTCCTCCTTCATTTCTCTAAATACCACATCTCGGATATACACAACCTTGTTAGTTTCTAGGTTCCAAATATTATAACCTTTGAGACCATATTTATACCCAATAAAGATACAATTTTCAACCTTCTTATCTAGTTTACTCCTATTTTCCTTTGGAACATGAACATAGGCCTCACAGTCAAATACCTTGAGATGTGTGATAGAAGGTTTCTTACCATTCCATACCTCTTGTGGAGTCTTGTCATCCAGTGCTGATGAAGGTGATCCATTGACCATGTGACATGCAATACCCACTACCTCTACCCATGATTATTTCCCTAACCCGACACCACTGAGCATGCACCTTGATTTTTTCATCAACGCCCTATTCATCCTTTTTGCAAATCTATTCTGCCGAGGTGTATATGGAGTAGTCTTCTACCTTTATATACCACAATTCTTACAAAATTCTTCAAATTCATTCCTGCAAAACTCTCCACCATTATCTGTCCTCAACAGCTTAATTATTTTCTCTGTTTGATTCTCAACAAGAGCCTTAAACTCTTTAAACCTGTCAAATACTTCAGATTTCTTTCCGAGGAAATATATCCAAGTATTCCTTTAGAATTCATCTATAAATGAGACATAGTACACTGATTTTACCAATGATGGAACCGAGACAGGTCCAAACACATCACTGTGAACTAGCTGTAAAATTCCTTCTGCCCTCATGGCACCATAGGGGAATCTTACCCGATTATTCTTCCCATATACACAATGTTCACATAAATCAAAATCCAGAGAGAAGTTAGACATACCTTCAACCATACCTTTACCATGTAGTAATCGAAGACCCTTCTCTCTGATATGCCCTATTCTTTGATGCCATAACATAACCTTTTCTACAGAGAATGTAGGATTTTTTTCTTCTTCTACTCCAATATCATGAGCAATGGAACTATTACACATATAACTAATAGTGCTTCCTTGCAGCTTATACAGATTTCCAAACCGAACTCCCTTCAACAACACCATTGCTCGAACCATTCTATAGGTTTCCTTTTCAAATATTGTTTTTACCCCTGCATCGTCCATTTTGCTTACATAAATCAAAATTTTGGCCATTCCTAGGATGTGCAAAACACCAGGTAGTGTTCTAATCCTTCCCTCTATGAGCCTCATCTTAACTTTTCCTCGTCCTATGATTCTGGTTTTCGATTCATCACCGAGGAAAACATTACCTCCATCATACCTTTCATATTCACAGAACCATTCCCTATGGGGAGTCATATGAAAGGATGCACCTGAGTCAAAAAACCATGCCTCATGATCTTCATGTGTGCTTGAAGAATCCAAGTACACGTCCTCTCCTTCTTCCTTGGAGATCTTTTCCTCTGTAGAAGGAGTTTCTTTAGATCCCTTCTTTTTCTCAACTTTAGATCTACATTGCTTCTTGTAGTGCCCTTCTTTTCCACATCTATAGCATACCTTTACAAACTTTCCGGAAGATTTAGTTATACCCTTAGACTTAGATCTCCCACTTGAGGACTTAGATCTATTTATTTCTTGGGAGTGTCCTCTTGCAAATAATGCATCTGTGCTCTGTCCTTCCATGTTCTTCCGTCTCATCTCCTCTGACAACAAGGATGAAACCACTTCATCAAACTTCAAGGAAATTGTATTACTACCTATGGCCACAGCCAAACTATCCCATGAGTCTGGTAAAGAGCACAACAAACTGATACACTTATCTTCATCTACAATTTTAATCTCAATTGATACTAACTGACTTACCACAGTATTGAAGGCATTCAAATACTTTGCCATCGAGTTTCCATCTCTCATCCTCAGGTTATAAAACTTATTTCTCATGAATAATTTATTTACTAGGTACTTAGACTGATACAACTTCCCCAACTTATCCCATAAATATTTGGATGTAGCTTCCTCTGACACATTCAGTAATACTGAATTTGAGAGACATAGTTGGATTGTGCTCTTCGCCTTCTGATCCAACTTTTTCCAGTCATCTGCTGAAGTTCCTATAGGTGTGGTACCTGGATCCACCATGATCCATTGATCTCTATCCACCAATAGATCTTTCATCTTGAGCTTGCACAACTCAAAATTTTTCCCAATAAACTTCTCGATCTCCATTTTTGAATTTCTTGCCATTTCTCTTCACCTGAAGAGTCAATATCACAGATCTACCACTGTCACAAGGCTTATCACAGTCCTGAGCCAAACCCTTGACCACAAAGGAGTCCCCCTGAAGCCAACAAATATCTGATACCAAATGTAGATTTTAACCTTGTACAATTATTTACTGCAAACAAATTTTCAGTAAAAGAACAAAAAAGATACAATGGCAAATACACACATTACACAAAGATTTTTCCCATGGAAACCCAAACCGAGAAAACCAACATATTCTATATTCATTCATAGTGATACATTGTTTACAATATAATATACATATAGGAGCCAACGACATTCAAAAACCTAACCCTATGACCTGATTAGTCAACAATCCTAATTCCTTAACCAGAAATAGAAAACCATCGGGAAAAAACCATGTGCTGAAAAACCACCCAACAATGGACACGAAAATTGAGGCAAAAGTGAGACACTTCCTAAGGAAAACAAATTTTGTTGGGGGCGCTTCCTCCGAACCCCCGTGAAAAGGGGATATCACCCCCCTGCAACCCCCTAAGGGAGGGCCGTTAGACCCCCCCTCAAACCCCCCGTGCAATGTAAGAAGTGCTACAATTAGTCATGCAAATAATATAACACATACCCAATATTTTTTTCTATCCATTAGTATCTAGGTGGTATGATGCACTAAAATTAAGTTTTTTTCCCATTACTTCTTGGAAACTTGTCCAAAATGTTCTTATAAATATTAACCCTTTGTATGAGATTATCTTCTTTAGAATTCCATTTGACCTTATCATCTGATTAATAAACACCCTTTCTATCTCTGATGCTTGGTAATCAGTCTTTACTAATATAAAGTGTGCACTTTTGGTCGATCTGTCTACTACCCTTTCATCATCCAAAGCATATCCTTCATATTTTGGAATTCTCATTATTTCATTCTCTACTCCCAAACTAAATTCTTTATACTTGTCATCTCTTAATTGTAACTTCAATATATTTTCTCATAAATTCATCTTCGACATGTTAGGGATTGAATATCTCCATGCATTGATTTTTATTAATGTGAGTCATACATAAATACATTGTGTCTCTTGGTTTGATCTTCCAAGATGGATGATGAATCTTGACATTCACCTTCATACTTCCCTAAATTAATATTTACAACTATTTTACAATTTTACCATAATCCTAAGGATTAGGCATCTAACATTTCCCCCCACCTCCAATCCAAAGGGTTGTTTGTAAGTCCAATCATCTTTCTAAATTTTTCAATCTTTTCTCTTTCAAGTGCTTTGGTGAAGATGTCTGCAATTTTCTCACTTGTGGAACAAGTATCAATTGAATGTTCTTGGCCTATACATGACGTTGAACAAGATGGTACTTTGTGTCAATGTTCTTGGTTTGATCATGGAATTTAGGATTCTTGGCCAACTTGATTGAATAATTTTTATAAATAAAAAGTGGAGTAGAATTCACCCGTTTCTCCTTTAAATCCTCTATTATCTTCCTAAGCCACACAATCTCCTTTGTCACCTATGTTGTAGCCACATATTCTGCATTTATAGTGGAATATGTTGAAACATAATGTTTTCATGATATCCAAGAGATAACATTTGATTGAAGACTCATGAAGTATCCTGAAGTAGACACTCCATTCCTCTTATCCCCATCAAAGTATGAATTTAAATGTCCAAGTAGTTTGAAGTCATCCACCTTAGAATATTTGATCCCAAAGTCTTGAGTTCCCTTCAAGTACTTTGGAAATATCTTTTCAACACTCCAATTTCCTTAATAATGTTTTTTCATGAACCTATAAAGGATCCCAACTATAAATAAAATGTATGGTTTGGTAATAAGGTAGATAAGACTCCCCACAAGATGTCTATATTTAGTTGCATCCTCAAATTAATTCCCTTCTTTGGATGTTAGCTTCAAATTTTGTTCCATTGGAGTACAGAGAGGATTACAATCACCCATGCCAAATTTGTTCAAGAGTTCTCCAATGTACTTCTTTTGGGATATGAATACATGCTTTGGTTTTTGAGTTAAATACCCAAGTAGTAGTGAATATATCCCATGTCTGTCATATCAAAAACCTTCTTCAATTATTTATTTATGGATGCAATATATGCTTCATTGTTCCATGTTATCAAAATATCATCTACATACACCACAAGATATACAACGATTTTCCCAAATTTATTGACAAACAAGGTTACATCATTAATATTATAATACCTAAAATTGATCTTCAAAATAAACTCAATTAAATTTTCATACCATGTGCGAGGTGGTTGCTTTAGGCCATACAAAGAATTTATGAGCTTACATACCTTATGTTCTTGAACTTTAATAGAAAATCCTTCTAGTTGAGACATGTAAACATTCTCCTTCAAGTATCCATTAAGGAAGGATTTCTTCACATCCATGTGATGAATATTCCACCTATTCATTACTGCCAAAGCCAACAATGCATGAATGACAGTCCATTTTTATGTCGGGGAAACATTCTCTTCATAGTCTATGACTTCTTTATGTGCATATTTTTTTTCCACATGCCTCTCCTTATGCTTTTCAAGTGATCCATTTGATTTGTACTTGTTTTTGTAGATCCACATGTATCAAATTGGTTTGGTTCCAAATGGAGGATCTTCTAGCTTCCATGTCCCATTATTAATGAGAGCATCATACTCCTTTTGGATGGATTCTTTCTACTCATCATGAGAGGCATCTTGTTCAAATAAAGTTGGTTCAATGTTAGTAGATAAATTCAATTCACAATCAAATGAAACATCCGTATCATTTACATCACTTGAATCTAAATTATCTACATCACCTACATCTTGTCTTGTAGAATTTGTAGTTCCTATCTTTCCAACTTCGTTAGTATGCATAATTTCAAGTGTCTTTATGAGACACTTTGGACCTTTCTATGATGGTCTAGGTTTCTCCACTGATTAATATGGTGCTACATTCCCATAAAGGTTCAACCTTTCAATCCTCTCTATCACATCCTCCTATTGAAATCCTTGTTCTGATGAAGTGGTTGGATCTTCTTCATGAGGGGGAGGTTAGCACGGATGATTTTAGGGGCTAAATTTCGCTCATGGGATAATTTTCCATGGTTTTTCCCAAAAAAAATATTCGTTATTCTAAAAAGGATTTTCCCAAATTCTAAAGGATAAAATTATTTTACCTTAAAAATCGTCAAAATTTTATACAAGTTATATAAAATCCTTAGAAATTTGAATATTTTTACAAAAATATCCCCAAACATTTTATAGTTGGCATATAAAGTATTAGTAAGATTCGCCAAGGTCTCTACATTTTAAAATAAATTTACATCCTTAAAATCATCCTTAGGGAGGTGGCATTTCAAAAGAAGATTCTAGAGTTTGATCCAAGATGGGGATCCCCCCTTTAAGATGTGGAATCTCATCACCAAACTCATGATATGTATTTACATGGGTGAGTCTATCCAGATGAGAAAGCTACCACTCATCAGTGTTTTCATTCTTAGTGTATTCAAGAAAAAACATGTCTCTGTAAAGAATGCACATTTTTTTTACCTCATCGTAAAGATGGTATGCCTTGGTGGTATTTGAGTACCATAAGAAGATGCACTTTTGAATCCTTGCACCAAGTTTGCTTCTTTTCTCCTTAGGAATTAAGGCATAGTAGGTGGAATAAAAAACCATGAGATGCCTTACAGAAGGAATGTAACCATTCCACATTTCATAAGGATTCTTGCTCCCAAGAGCATGATATTGAATCTTTTTTCTCGCATAGAATTGCATTAGCCCAAAACATGAACTTCACATTCTTGAAAAATAACATTGAATGTACCATTTTGAAGAGTGTCCTACTCATTATTTCTACTACACCATTTTACGGAGGATTGTATGGAACGATGGTTTGATGTTTGATTCCATGTTGAATAAGATAGGTTTCAAATTAATTACAAATATATTTCCTTCCATTATCAGTACAAAGAATGCTAATACTAGATTGTGTTTCATTTTCAATCCATACATGAAAGTTTTTAATTGTTTCAAATTCTTGAGACTTATGTTTCATCAAGTAAACCCAACACATCCTGGTGTAGTCATAAATAAAATTCATGATATATTTATTTCCTAAAATAGATGGAAGAGGTATGGGGCCACACAAATTAGAGTGTATAAACTCTACCTTTATATGTGCTCTTGAAGTGGAATCATGAAAAGGTTGCTTGCTTTGTTTACCAAGGATACAATCCTCACATTGCTGCAAATTCCTTGTAATGGTAGGCATACTAGAAACACCATTTTTCTTTAGCATACGAAGACTATCATAGTTGATGTGCCCAAATATAACATGCCACAAGAGACTACAAGACAATGTACCTTCATCATGATGAGAAAGGTATGCATAATTATGTGTCTATGAAGATGTTCCTTTCAACTTCAACACTTTGACATTCTCCAATGATGACCATCTTGTCGAAAGACCTCCTTATTTCAAATTTCCCATCAAATAGGTCAATGGAATTGAATTGCTGTGGAATTTGCATAATATATAGAAAGTTCCTCTGTAACTCAGGAAGATAAAGAACATCAAGCAAAATAAAGTATGAGAATCTAGGAAATTTGAGCATCATGGTGCTAATTCCTAGAGGTTTGAGACTTGATCTATATTCAAAGTACACTACACCCTCTACATTGTCATTCAATTCTTCAAATAAATATCTCTAAAATTTCATCTAGCATGTATCAACAATGTCAAGCAACCATGCATTTCTCCAAAAGTGAAATGAAGCTTTGAAAAAATATTAATTAATGCCAATATTGTAGTGAGAAACAACAAAATGAGCGTATTCATGAGCTTCAACTTTGTATTCATTTTGTTCCTTCTTATATTTGATCTTATCCCATGGGATTCTACATGTATTTTCTTGATGTCAATTCTTTCTATAATGAACATAGTGAAGATCATACCTCTCACCTCGATTGTGCCTACCCTCCTGCCTCTGAAATTATTTTTTCCACATCATCTCTTACTTCCTTATCTTCTTGAAGAATCATGTGATTTATTCTTCCCTTTTTGAGAAAGGGACATAGTCTCCCCAATGAGATGAGTTTTCTTCTTCCCAAAATCCTTCTCATGTTCTATAATTTTTTCCACTTAATATTCAAAATTGAGGGACTTTGGTTTTCCACTAGCTTGAAGTGATTCGAGATAGTGAGAATATGTGGGGTAAAGGGCCTTGATGAAGTCTATGATATAAATTTCTATATTCACACCAATAGCATCAACGTTTTGCATGATGGATTTAATTTCATAAGATAAAGCCATCAGATCAACATCCTTCATTTCGAGGTTGAAGAGATTCATCAACAATTGAATTAGCTCTAGTTCTGAATGTTAATAATATAGATATTTCAAATTCTTGAAATCACTCCAAGAACATTTGATATATGTGATATGGTGACTCACCTCTTCACTTATAGAATAAGAAATCAAGGAATGAGATTTATTGTCTTTATTAATCCATATGGAAAGATCCTTGTCTACTGTCAATTTGGTAGGTTTGGTATCACCATCACAAATGTCATCCCAAATATCATTGAATATTAGGGTGTGCTCGATCTTCGTTAACCAATCTAGATAATTCTCTTTGGAACTGAGGATCACACCAACAATTGAGACAACATAATGCATTTTGTCCACTAGTTTCTCTTCATAATACTACTCCTTTCATCACAACTTATAGGCTTCATGAGAACCCACACCACACCTCTATGCTTTTACAAAAATTAGTTGAGTCTACCTCTATTCCTTCTCAGTTCTAGGATCCATATCTTCTCATTCTATTGCATATAAGAATTCACAATCACATGTCTATCTGAAACCTTGTACAATCTCTCTCTTAAAAAATCTCAGCGTAGCAACACCAATAGAAACCAACACATTCTCCTTAAGGTATACAAATAGTAGCCCACTTGTTTTGTGGACAACACCAATAGTTCTACATAGTTCTTGACCTTAACGATATATTTTTCCTTCTTTTCTGCTAGTGGATTCTACATCACGTATCATCTTCCTACTACAACAATGAATGAGGTGTTGGGGTATACATATTATTTTCAACCTCGACACAAATAAAGTAGATGGACGATGGATACCACATATTCATATCGCATGTTTGGACACAGTCCATTTCATTCAACTTATGCTACCTCACTCACCATGGAGTTTGATGACCATGCTTGATAGTATATTTTAAAAAAAATCATGATAGTATGGTTACCTTTTCCAACTTCCTTCTATGACATAAACTCTCTACACGATCAGGGAAAATAAAGAGCTTAATAGGCTATTGTATCTCTACCTAGATTGAGCTTTTGAATGAGCTCAATATTGATAGATATTGTGGTGGCACTCGCTATCGTTGATATGGAAAATCTCTAGAAAAGTTTTAAGAATGACATAAAGAAGATCAACCACATCCACAATCTAGAAAATGCTAGGCTAAGTAAGCAATCCTTCGTGTGATGCGAATGATGCTCTCTCTAAAACACTCAACCATAGAATGATTAAAAACACACACACACAATGAGAGAGAAATAAATCTCAACGGAATGAAAACCTATGCCAAATAATTCCAATGGTCTTCTTTCCAGTGATTAACAGAACAAATTAGGGTTTTCTGGATGTGTGGACGTGTTTTAAGGTTTCTCTATACTGGAAAACAATTCTCAATGCATAGGCAAGGATTGGAAAGAATATTGCGAAGTAATAGGAATAGGTGAATACTTGATCTAGGTGGATATTGGTGGCCACCCACCTATTCCACTGGCTTGAAAAACAATTTTCCACCTTGGTAGTTTTTCGACAGTTTTTCGGGTTCCAAACTTCCGGGGCCATTTTGAGGCCCTATATGACGTTGTTTTTGGATTTGGGGCCCAGGTGACTGCTAAAGGAACTCACTTGTGATGGTAAAAAAATGTTTTTCTTGGTTATACCTTTCCAACGGGATATTGTGCACCTAAAATGGAGATCGTATGCAAAAGTTACGACCCCGGGAAGTTGATGTACTAACTTACCCAAACGGGGCTCACTTGACTTTGGTTGCTTCATCTCCTAGGGTTAGGTTTTTGGATGTCTAGGGTTTTTTACATTCCTGTTTATTGTAAAAGGCCTTCATAGACTCATTGTAACCATATTCTTGTGAATGAGCGCAACCGTCACATCTCTTCTAAGAGATAAGCCACCACCATTCCAACAAGCTTGTTTTCCGCTGCATTTTACAGTTTCAACTTATTTCCTTATTGCATAGAAAACCAATTTTACTGTATCTTTGTTATTTTTTTTTAAGCATATTTTAATAATTTGTATTCATTTCGTTATGCTCATAAAATCCGCATCAGTGGTATCAAAGCGGCCTATTCCTTGTCATCTTAATGCATGTCCCCAACGAGGTCAGGGTACAAAGAATTGGGTTTCGATCTTGTTTCTCTTGAGGAAAAAATCTCTCGCATGCCCAAGCGACCTCTCATGGTAGGAGAAAATAAAGATGATGGGACATGAGATCCTTTCAAAATGTTGCTTGAGGAATCCCTCACGCAATAGAGGAACGAGATGATAGATAGTTTCACGCAAATCCTTCGACGACTACCAACATGCGACACGTCTTCCTCGAGCGAAGGCACCGCCCCTTTCAAGGTACAAATCAACTTTGATATTCCTATATTTGAAGGTTAGATAGACGCAAATGCTATATACAAGTGGTTGAATCTACTAGAATGGTATTTTCTTTTCATAACTTTTCGAATAGAGAAAATATTACTTTTACGCTCCTCAAAGCCGTTCTCCATGTCAAAGATTGGTGGGAAAATTTCTGTGAGAAAAAGAAAATAGAGGAACCCTCATTATTTATAGTCACGGCCACCTGGGAATCCTTTAGGGATGCTATTAAGGAACAACACTACCCTGTCATAAGTTATGACGACTTGTATACCAAATGGACCACACTACGACAAGAAAGAGACCAAGCAGTGCTAGACTTCACAAATATCTTCCATACCTTGCGCACCAAGTTGGGTATAAAAGATTCAGAGAGACATTTGGTGCTCAAGTATCACAGTGCTTTGCATAGATACATCCATACCGAAATGGAATTTCTGGACATCTCGTCCTTGGTCGCGGCCTACCGATATGCCGTCAAAATCAAGCAAAAGCTCAAACAAAAGACACGGAAATTTGGGCCTGGGAACCCCGCACAAAAAAATCCAGGAAAGGGTGGCCCCAACCCACAGAACAAAGGGCAAAGAAAATATGGACAATATTAGGGTAAACAGTCCAAGCCGCAAGAAAATAAGGACACCGGAAAGACAAATAAAGATACCAGGAAGTGGTGCGACTTCCATAAGAGCCCTCGACATAATACCGTTGACTGTCGCTCAAAGCAGTCGCTGGTGGTTGAAGTGAAAGCCTCTGAATCAGATGTGGGTTCTGACTCTGACTTAGAACCAGAAAGGGGAAGACAATTCATTGATATGGAACCTAGTGCCACCATTTCTACCACCAAGCTCCAGCCCGGTGAACCGGATGAGCCAGAAGAAGGAGAGCGCCTCTTCCATTCACATATGTGGGTAAAAGGCACCCCACTGCAATTCATAGTATGTAGTGGTATCCAGAAGAAACTCATCTCAGTAGAGGTCGTCAAGAAGCTGGACCTGCCGACAACGCCTCACCCACAACCCTACACCATTGGATGGATCCACAAAGGAAGTGATCTCCGCGTCAACCAACAGTGCCGACTGTCATACAGAATCAAGCCCTTCAAAGATGAGGTATTGTGTGATGTTTCTCCTCTTGAATTTTGTAATGTTCTTTTGGGCCAACCTTATTTATGGAAATGTCATGCTGCATATGAGTCTAGGCCTCGTAATGTTATTATTACTTTGAACAGGAAATTGTACAAGATACCCGAGGCAGTCCCTCCTAGTGCTATTTTGTTCATCTCCGCCAAGCAATGCAGGAAGGTCATCTCTCAGACCTAGAAATTTGTCTTCTTCGTGATTCGCACTCAGAGTGAGCGAAATATCGTAGCCACATCCAGGGCCTCTACGACTGATCTCTCCACACAACATAAGCAAGTGTATAAGGTCGTGGAAGAATACTCAGATATATTCTGCTCTCCTACCAGGGTACCTCTGCACTGCCAGGTCAAGCATCCCATCGATTTGACCCCAGGCGCATCGCTACCCAATGGGCCAGGTTACCGCCACTCTCTGTTAGAAAATGAGGAGATCAAGAGGTAGATCCAAGAACTGCTCCACAAGGGGCACATCTGTCCCAACTCATCGCCTTGTGGGAGCCCAATCGTGCTGGTGTAGAAGAAGGATGGGACCTGGCGACTCTGCATTGATTACCGGGCCTTGAATAAAATCATTGTCCGAAACCGGTACCCGATTCCCCGAATCGACGACCTCCTTGATCAACTCACGAGGGCCAAATACTTCAGTAATATTGATCCGAAGTCTGTCTACCACCAGGTCCGAATATAACATACATATGTATGGAATACTACCTTCAAGTCAAAATAAGGTATTTTTGAATCGCTGGTCATGCCCTTTGGTTTGAAAAATGCTCCAACAAATTTTATGAGGATGATGGACAATATCCTACTACCTTTCACCAATACTTTTGTAGTGTTGTATTTGGATGACATTCTCATCTACAAAAAGACTTAGGAAGAACACTTGCAACATATTTAGCAGGCTCTGCACACCAATTTCTATCGTAGGTTCATGCTGGGATTCTCTCATATCGCATGGGCCCTCATCCAAGTAACCAGGGGTGGCGGTAATGCAAAATTTTTGTGGGGCCTATCCCAACAACAAGCCTTCGATGACTTGAAGAAGCATTTGTGCTCATCCCCGATAATTTCATTACTGTACCTACAACATCTCTTTGAGATCGAGACAAATGCTTCAGACTATGCTGTGGGTGCCGTTCTCACTCAACACGACCATCCCATGGCATATCATAGTGAGACACTATCAGATGCTGTCCGTAGGTACCCTACTTACGACAAAGAAATGTACTCCATTGTGCAAGCCTACCACCAGTGGAGACATTGCATTCTTGGGAAGGAGATAGTCATCCACACTGATCAGAAGCCACTACAGTTCATGCAGACCCAAGGAAAATTGCAGAATGACTGCCATACGAAGTGGTCAACATACTTACAAAAGTTCCACCTCAACATCAATTATAAAACATGAAGTACCAATCGAGTTTCTCATTGCCTCAAACGACCTCTAGTCGTGACACTCACCATGGTGCTAGACTCTTGTGGTCATGAGACCTCTGGATGGCCCCACCTCTATGAGACAGACCCTGACTTCTCCACCACCTACGAAATGTTGGGAGCCAACTCAGTGGTCACTAATTTCCATCTCCAGGACGGGATGTTGTGCCGTCTGGGCCATCTTCGTGTTCCATCAAGTGAGTGCGCGAAGATGATTTGGGAAGCTCACTACAATCGGGTGGCATGACACTTTGGTGTCTAAAATATAGTGGCAATGCTGTAGAAACATTTCTACTGGCTGAAAATTCGACAGGATGTCGGCAAGTATATTAGGTCCTGCACCGCCTGTGCTATTGCCAAACCGACCACTAAGAAACATGGCCTGTACACCCCTCTGCCTACTACTAATAGGCCATGGGAATCCATCTCAATGGACTACATGTCGAGCCTCTCGTCCACCAAGAGGGGAAATGAATTAGTTTTTGTGATTGTTGATCACTTTTCCAAGATGGTGATTCTAATAGCCTGCAAGAAGAACATCACAACAAAAGCCATTGCCAAACTCTTCTTTGAATGAGTATGGGTAAAATTTGGAATCCCACAAACCATTATCTTAGACCGTGACAGTCAGTTCCTTAGCTCATTCTGGTCGAGCCTCTGGTCACTACTAGATACCAAGCTCACCAAATCCACTACCTTCAACCCCTAGACAGATGGCCAAACTGAGGTCGTCAATCAGATGGTTGTACATATCCTGTGCATGTACAATTCAAAACACCCCTGCACATGGGATGAGAGTATTCCCTATGTCCAACATAGATACAACTGAGCCCTGCATAGTTCAACTGGCCACAAGCCCTTTCAAGTGGGGTTGGGATTCCAACCATTGGGCCCCATGGATGTTGCACTACCCTTGGCGACCACCTTGACCGACTCGTCCCCTGCTCCACCAAAAGCTGACAAAGCCACCCGGTTCATTGAGAGGATCTATCACATCCGCCAACAGGTTCAGGATATTCTAGAGAAGTCTAATTCCAAGTACAAATAACACCATGATCAACATCGGGTGCCACATAAGTTTCAGTTAGGTGACAAATTTTGGTTGCATTTGCAGAAAGAACGCCCTACATGGCCCCATTAGAAGCTTATCCTACTCCATTATTGGCCATACACCATCACCAATGTTGTGGGTGACAATTCTTTTGAGCTCAACATTCCCCCCTTCCTTGGTCTGCATGCAGTCTTCAACGTGGCTCTCCTTCAGCCATATTTCCCACCATTATTGGACACCTCAGAGATAGCAGCACAATTGACACCAACATAGGTCAACCTTGAATTCATGCAACAAGCATCCAATGATCATATTGTGGACACATAGATCAAGGGAACTCGACATCAAAGGATCCAACTTTATCAAGTCGTCAAAGCAGGGTAGCTCCTGCACCAAGGCAAGTGGCTCACCCGAGGCCAAATTCAATAGAAATTTCCTCATCTGATGGGGGAACTCAATGCAATGGAGACCATTGCTTCCTAAGGAGGGAGGATTGATCCAGGTGGATATCGATGGCCACCCACCTATTCCACTAGCTTGAATTTGTTTTTTCCACCTTGTCAGTTTTTCGACAGTTTTTCAGGTTCCAAATTTCGGGACCCTTTTGAGGTCCTAAACAACGTTTTTTGGGGATTTGGGGCCCAGGTGACTACCAAGGACATTGACCTGGGCTATTCGAAAATTTTTCTTGTCGGTTAGACCTTTCCAATGGGCTATCGTGCGCCTAAAACAAAGATCGTATGCAAAAGTTACGACCCCGGGAAGTTGATGTACTAACTTACCCAAACAGGGCCC
>JASDQU010439627.1:27889-41138 GCA_032191745.1 Picea mariana
CAACATAAATTGTCCATATCCTTTGAAACACCTCCTTCCTCCACCATTTATCAAAACTAATTGTTGTGTTGGACTTGATAATTCACCATATGTCTATTCTAAGAGGTTTCATCTCATTATGCTTCAAAAATTCCTGATCTGGGCGAAATTTCGAAAATTCTGGTTAAAACAAGCTTTCGGTGGTTGACTGGAAAGATTCTGTGCGAATTTTCCACCGAAAGCGCAGCTTTCGGTGGTTAATGAACAGTCGTCCTGTTCGCCTAAACCACCGAAAGTCAGAATTTCCAGCAAAAATTGCCTTTGGTAAAAATTAATTTTCTCGGCCGTGGAATATCCGTTTCACATGTTTAAATAGTCGATTTTTAACTACAGATCATAAGCTTTCCAATGATGCAATCAGATTTGGATTTGGAGCTAGGGAAGCTGGAAAATTTTTCCCTACAAGATTAGGCATCTTTCCTTCAAAAATGCTGGTGCGTTTTTGAGAGTTAACACCAACACCCCCCCATAAACTTATCTTGGAGGAAAACAAATTCCGCAACTTCCCCCCCTGAATTTGTCCTGACTGCAAAATTTGATCACAAAATGGTACAAAAACACACCTGAGGAAGTATGATCACCCTCAAAATAGATCAAGGCTGAAGGAGCAGTCATCCATTGCAAACTATTTGCAAAAACCATTGTCCAAACATGGTCCCAATCGGTCAGTCAACTAGACAACAAGACAACACTAGCTAGTCGATGAGATGACTAGACAAGAACACACCAATATAATCACTCTCTTTCAATCCAACAATTTCTACATCAGGTACAATAAACATAAATACAATTCCCAACAACACATTCAAGCATGGTTTAGTCAGTCTCAGCAAATCCAAGCACATTAGTTGGGTTTACACATAAGTAACTTCAATGACTCCCCCCTTTAAATATAGTCGAGGGATCAAAGAATCATCAATAGATATACGTTGAAACACCAATCGACAGACAATAATTAGTTGAAACACGGTCGACAAATACATAGTTTCAAACACCTCCATTCGACTGTCATGTCGGGTTCAAGCCCAATCGACCAATATCCTAGTCGAAACTCCAACCGATTGTCAAGTTGGGTCGATCTTGTGGTCGACCAATATCCCATTCGAAACTCTAGTCGACTATCAAGTCAAGTCAATGTTGTGGTTGACCACTTGTTGGCAACCAAACTAGTCTTTTGTTTTATGTTTCTATTCGAAGCATTTTTTACATCTCGTGCTCCACATCCGGGAAAGAGGATTCATTAAAATGATAGCTCATAGTGTTCAGGTTTGTTTTCTTTTTATTTTGGTCATTCGATTTTTCGTGTGAGACTTGATGTTTGTTACCCTTCTCTAAATTCATGACTGAGAAGCATGAATTTAGTTATCTTTCATCTACAACAACTAAGAAGAAAATTTATATGTGATTATCCCATGCATAATTTAAAACAAAAAAAATCTTGCTACTTCTAGTTGTAACCTATGAGAAATGATCTAATAATTATCGTTACATTTAAACAAAAGATTGATTATTTCCTAGGTAAGTGAAATGGCTACATATGAATTTTTGTATTGACATATAGAACTATATCTGAACTTAGGCTAATAGTTGCAATTTAAAAATCTTTGATGAAATCTAAGCACTTCGGCCAACACCTCACCGTTACCCCCCAAAACCTACATTGTAGCATGTTCATTTACGATGGTCCTTACTCCTCACCGAATTTTCTGGATATTTCGTGCATTATGATCTCATCAGGGGAAAATTATCGGGTTGTAGACCAGGGTTTCGTGGTGAACAAAAATGGCTACGTGATTTTTACTGTCCAGACCACGCCTGTCCTTTGCTTGGCTGGAGGAAATCAGTATTCCAAGTTGGGAATGATAACCATGTACTTTCATTTTATGCACATTTCACCTCGCATCAGGTATGCTTACCTGTCTCGCTTCGAAGCTTATCTCTTTATCCTGCTCAACTTTCATTTTGATCGTCCCCACAAAGTTCATTTCGTTGTTTTCCGATTCACCTTTGTTATGGCTCCTGTCGTTAGGATTGAACCTAATGGTTCCCAAACCCTACTAACTCATGACAATGTCACTTAGAGACTTACCCAGGTTGGGTGGCTACCTTTCGTTCCATCATTTAGGGGTTTTAACTTAGATGTGGCCAAAGAGTTTTCCCAAATGTTTGATGGCATGAGAGTTAAGGTCGGTGATGTACAGTTTCAAGTGGATGAGGGTTTTATTTCCAGAGCCACCAGTCTCTCTGCTTTTGGAAATAAATGGTTTAAAAATATTAGGGTAGAAAATATCCCTTGGCAGTCATTGCTAGTGTCTAAAAAAATGAAATATCATGTCAAAGGATTACCCCTGGATTTATTCTAGTCTAAATGGCACGAAGTCCTGTTGATCATCAAGCAATTTATAACCTGCGAAGGCCGTTTTAGTTTGATTTTCTACTTCCACACACGTTTGCTCATGGTTTTCCTTGGTTTTCATCTCAATTTACCCTTCTATTTTCTCTGAAGCCTCCAGAAATTGGCCAGGTTCTATCAACGTTCCATTAGCAATCCTCAAGCCATCCTATTCCATCATGGCTCGATCCAAACTCTGGTCGAGTATCATTTGGTTAGTGTTGGGGATAGTTGGGAAAGTTTTCTTATTAGAAATAATTTTTTATCCTTGAGTGGTGAACCTGTAGTGGGTCTCGTACAAATTGGTGAAGGGACTTTACCTCTGCAATCTCCATCACAGGAATTACAAATCGAAATTGAAATTGATGAAAACCCTGTGTCGTTATCTAATTTCCAAGATGTCTCCTTACCTGTAACACAAGCAACAATTAAAAAGAAGTTTCTCCCTAAGAAATCACTAGAAGCTATTGTTTCTGATCTGAAAGATCGATTTATGAATGAAATCCAACCACAACTCGTGAGTTGTGTCAAAGAAGAACAAATAAATACATAGGGTAAACCATCACGATTTAATGGTGAAGTGGATTTCAAGAATAAAAGGGCTGGACGAGTCATTTCCAGGTTAATTCGTAATAGAAAGAAATAGAAGGATGATACTATTCCAACTATTATGATAGACCAAGACTCGTCTGAAGAAGACCATATTGAGGATAAATTTGCCTCAAACTTACCTTCTTGCCTTCAAGATTGTAAATGTTTCTCTAGCATACAAGCCAATTTAAAAGTCAAGGAAGGTTTTTCAAAAAAAGAACAATATTATCAAATTCCAGGTTTAGAACTTGATCCCTGTCATGAATGTCTAGCTTGGGTACAAAAGTATTACTCTGATGTGCCTTATCTACAAATGCGGTTAAATCAGGTCACAATACAAAACATAAATTTAGAAGAAGAAAACAATAGATTAAAGATGAAAGCCCATAAGTCTATAGCTTGCACAGTTAAAACACCAAAGCATTTTGGAGACGTGATTATAAAATATTCAACTAATGTTAATTTCATCACATGATCTAATGTACATAATCCATCACTTTCGAATTCTTAATTTTGGGTAACTAAATGTCATTTCTATTGTGATTGAATAAGTTTTAAAATAACCTGATTAGTTTGTGATAGACTAGTTACATAATCGAAGATTCTGTAGCCAATCTTAAATTGGTTAAATAGATTTTGATGATATTTTGTTTTGTCTTTTTCCAGGTCTTTACCACACTCGGATGGCTCATATACGTGATGATTATGCTATAAGAAATCTGGGATGATATTTATTTTTTGAAAAGTGTTAGGTTCTTTCTTAAGCAGTTGTTGATCATGAATGATCATTTGTAACAAACTTGTTAAACTTGCTATAATTTTGTTATTTTTCTTAGTTTAGATTGGAGGTTAGAATCTCCTTATTTTGCATAGATTGATCTCTATCCTATGGGTAGGAGAAACAACCAAGATTCCCTTTAAATATTCATTTTTGATTTGGAAACAACAACATTTGGAACCTGGGAGAATGGACCAAGATTTTTTGAATGAAAGATATGAAAAGGCAGTTTGCTTGATGTCTTTCGTCTGGACAGTAAATTGTTTAATGTGATTATTTATTAGTCGTGTTACCTTTCATATTTTTTGGAGTTTAAAACATATATTGATTGAATTAGCTTTCGTCTGTTCATCTATACATATGCTTTGATGTCTTTCTTCTTTTTGTTCATGACATAGTTCATTCTTTCTGGTTATTATGGTCAATATGATATATTAAACATAAGACATATATCTCTGTGTTTTGAGTTGTCTCGAACATTTGAATTTGTTATATCAATTGCATATGTTGCTGTGTATCATAATGGATATAATTGTTTTTCTGTTCCTTATAAGTCACCTATGAATTGTTGAAATTGCTTGAATTTCTTCAGGTAATATCATATATATATATATTTTTTCTATTCTGTAAAGTGTTTGCCATAGATTTCTGCTTAGAAAACAAGTTACTGGAGCATATCTTACAGAAGAAGACAAAAATCAAAGTTCTCTTTTGGTTGTTGATCAACAACAGGTCAATTTATCTTTATTGGTTTATTTATTTTATTGAATGGATAATGATTACAACTCAAACTTTAAATGCTTTGATCATTTTAGTTATATCATTATAAATCATATTCATTCCTTTTTAGTGTTATTTTTTCTATTAAGTTATTAATTAGTCACATAATAGTTTCCCTTATCTTTCATGTGTTACTTAAACCCTATTTCAGTAGTACAATTTCCAGTTTCACAAGGCTTTACACAAACCTTGTATATGTACATAAATATTGTATATAATATAAATAAGACTATGTGGTATTTATATATTAAAGATAGATAATCATTTTTCTTTCTTAGTTTACCTTAGTGTTTTCACCGGGTAACGAAGCTATAAAACCCGTCAGGGTAGGTTATTTCAAACGACTTGGGTTACTTAGACAACCTCGGACCAGATCTTCCCTTCCCGTTGACGGTGTGTTCACATATGCCCGTCAACACCACTGTAAAACAATCAATAATGAAGAGGAGCGTTGTACGTCCGTACAACTGATGAAACACAACGATAGGAACTCTTCAAACATCTGATCACATTCACCCATGACCACTCATCAATCCAACCACAATTAATCCTGGTAGTTGGTACTTGTCCATGGTTCTTTCTTTCACATCTCTTCTGCAAGGATTTGAAAGCATGATTGCCATGTCTTCAATGGAAATGATGAGGATAAGGCACATATTTCTATGCTAGTTGATCAAGAGATATAGGCTCAGGGTTTGGTGTACTATCAGGAGTAGAACAACCCGATATATCAATAGTAGTTTCATCAACAATAATATCCCAAACTTCTGGCATGTTAGGAACAACAATCTCATCAATCGACTCAAAAGATTGCTCTGTAGGAAAATTAATTTGAACTCTACCTGCAACGAACAAAACGTCCATGTTTGCAGCAAGGGTAGGTTTAGGCAAGGAGACAACATTAGCATCATATTCAAGACTTGTTCTTGGTGTCATCATCTCAGGCATAATGGGAGAAACAATACCTTGTCCATTCTTCCCAAGTCCCCCGCCAGTATATCCCATCTTGCTGAGTAGCTAGGATCCTTTACCCATAGTGTGTTTTTCAAATCTAGGAGAAACAAAACAATCATTAATTTTAAAGCATAAATCAACAACATCTGGATTACAAACAATAGTAGTGGGTGAAGAAGAAATGGGTGGGATTGGTAGCTCAACAAAAACAACATTATTCTCACAAATAGCTAGATTGGTAGCAATGGTGGAAGAGTAAATAGGTGAGCCTGACAACTCAACAACAACAATCTTCTTCTTAGCAGTTCTCAACATTCTGTAGTTGGAAAAATTGTTCTTCAAGGTTTTGTTTGCAGTCCTGTGAGCCCTGGAGAGTCTCATCCTTCTCAGTCAACTGCAACAATATGGCATCATAATATTCCTTCAATGGAAGATATTCATCAAAAAAATGATTTTTATCTTTATGAAGAGGAACAACTTCTTCACGAAGCTCATCAATGGAGGCGTGCAAGTGGGAAACCTCACAAGTCAGCTGGGAATTTGTTTCCGTCAGTTGGTTGACATCAATGCTCAATGTTGTATGAGGAAGGGATTTCACTTCTTTCTCCAAGTCTTCAAGAAGGTCATACTTCTCCTCAAATTTGTCTACAAGAGTCTAGAAAAAGCTTGCCACAATGTTCCCCATGGAAGTAACCCTCCTGGAGTTCTTAGTCACAACAGTCTAGAACATGTTTTCTATAGTCCTTAACTAATTTTTTAATCTTTCATTCTCTGTCTTCAAGGAAACATTTTCATGAGAAAGGGTTTTCACCTCTTTCACAAGATCATTGACAAGATATGTTTTATCACCAAAATCATCCACCAGATCTTGAAATATGGTTTCCATTATCTGTTCTAGGTCAAAAATTTTCCTAGATTTCCCATCAAACCACTGCAGAAGGATGGTTTGAAAGATGTTAGCCTCATCCTCTAGCTGGGTATGGGCTATCTCCATGTTAGTTCTTAGGCATTGATTCCAAGTCTGCAACTATGCAATGACATTCTGCAAGGTAGGGACTTCTATGCGAAGTTGGTTGTGAGATTCTTCCAAGGCAACGACCTTCTTCTCATGTATCTCCTACAATTTTTGAAGCACAAGGTATTCATCTTCGTCCAACATGCCCATCATTGATGGAGGACAAGATTGAAGTATTAAATCTAGAAAGGAAAAGGGGTGGACGGGATATCAACCACAACAAGAAATCTAGCTTACTAGCCGTCGATGTATTTCCTATGGGAAATCAACGTCTTATTCAACAAAGTAATGCAATCGAGCCACAAGATGAAATTTTGAAATGGGCCACAGTTTTGTCTTCTCTTCCTCAAGTGGAGTCGAGAAAATCCATGACCAAGTTGACGTAGACTTCAGTCTAACGCGCCAGTCAATTCAAATTATTGACGCACCCTCAAAAAAGTCAAGTCGAGCCCTTATGGTGTGCCCAAGTCGAAGGTTTAGATCCATGAAGAAGAGATGCTGAGGTCGGACATCAAACAATTCATTGGTCGAGGGTTTCACTGGTTGAGTAGAGTGCCATGTCGATGCCGAGAGATGCTACAATCAAGTCGAGTCAAGCTTACCAGTCGCGTAGGGAGATTTTTCCAGTAAGCGAGGGCATCCACACATCCATAAGTCGAGCCATTCGATCTTTGAACTAGTCAATCCCTTCAACTACCCACAAATCCGAGTCGAGGAGTATATCTGCAGTCATGTCGAGTGGAGGGCGGATATCGGTCGAGTGTTTCGATCATGCTAAATTCAGGCTGGGTCGACCTTTACTTCAGTTGAGAGGCAAAATATGTGAGCAAGGGAGTCAGGTGCCAAATCGATGGGCCTTCTTCGATGGTCTAGTTGAGAGAAAAATCAATCCTCTTTCACTTTAGTTTCATGAGTCAAAAGCGTCTTCTCTAGTTGACTCTACTCCACCAGTCGGGCATCATGCATTCATCTGGTCGAATTGATTGAGTTCGTTGGTGAATTTCAATTAATGATCCAAGTTCGATCTGCTTTCGTAGTTGGATGTGCAATTGATGCCTCTCTGGTCAAACGACTTCTCAATAAAAAAATCCCTAGTACAAATATCTTCCAAGTGGGTCCACTAGCACAATTCCAATCTGTCTTCGACAAATAGGGCATATGCTCAATATAGAATGTACAACGATACCTAGAGTGCATTGAAAAATGAGGGTTTTTTCAACTCAATAACCCATGACAGGAAACATATTGGCAGTGAGTCTTCCATCACTGAAAGGCCAGATCACGACTTCAACGTTGTCTCAATCAATTCCACTCTCTATGAACCCTAGAGCAAAGAGCCATCATCTCTGATACCATGTTGGAACATGGATTGAACGCAGAGGAGAATGGATTTGAGAGGCAATGGTGGTGTTGAAAGACACTGTAGCACTGAAGCACAAGTCACTCAATGAGAGCGAGAGCAGAGCCTCGGTGATGTGATAGACTGATCATAAGGATCGTCTATAAATAGGTTTTGGTCATGGACCAAAACGATAATCTCGGGTGAAGTCGGTTGCACCTGTCCATGAAATGTGGATATGGGATCCTAAGTGGACATGGTCAACCACCAATTTAGTCGTTTATCGACCTAAATACTTGGTCGATCCACTCCACTGACAAGGTGAGGTTTACGATGGAACCACATGTTCCAACAACTGCAACTAATGTAGAAGAAACCATGGCCATGATATCATGCATTAAAAAGGAAAATGAATCTATGGAGATGGAAGCACATCGATTCAAGATAATGGCCTATCAGTCAATTCAATTAAATGAACTATGCTACATTAAATCATCAATCCGAGATTCATAAACTAATGAAGTACATGCACATCATATGCAAGACTTAGTTTATAACCTACTTCTAAATGAACACTATGCAAAAACAAAACTGTTCATTGTTCTGCTGCAGAATCAAAGTTGCTGCTTAACTACATAAAATAGAGTAAATGCAATATTATAGAAACATAATTAATAGAAAACTACAAAAATGATTCTAATCACTTGAAATTGTTAACTTCCTGGACTATTAATTGCAATGCAATTACAAGATTTCAATCATTATGTTCAATGAAGGTTTATGTATTTAAAATAAGACAATATTTATCCACTTAACAATTTTGTGCAACAATATTTTTGTAATATTGAAAACCTAATTCATGAATAAAATTGAAAACTTGAAAGAAACAAAATGACATAAACCAAAGTCATACAACTACTAAATTAAAATAAAACTAATTGAAATCAAATCAACGTATACCTTGCACAGGGGGCCCTCTTGGCTTGGTGGACACTGCTAAAGAATGCTACAAAACTGAACTTATGTAATTAATGCACAACACATGAAATTGATAGTTAACTATAAATTTTTTATTAATCTCTAATCAACGGTATAACATTACAGAGGTTCGATATCCTATCAAATCCATCTCTTGAAGGTTCTCATGATTGAATATTTATACATTACAATTGATATCCTTGAGATCCAAAACCCACAGATCTTTAAAACAAATTTATCTATAAAATAGTGCACATGTGTTTACAAATCAGATCTGGGATATTCGTGGCTGAATGAAATGATTTTGACAACCCATTTAGGGAGAATTTCATGACAATATTGCATGAAATTATTCTCCTACTCGATATTGTTTCCACTTCATAGCTGATTTGGTGTTGATTCAACTCAGGTACCCTACCACTACAGTATGTGTTGACCAGAACTTTGACCTCGCTCCTATGCTGACTGGGTGGACTCATGATTTTGGTTGATAGGTGAGTGACAATCTGGTGATGATTTGAAACCATCTCCAAGTCATGATCTCGTCCTGGAATGCACACAACCATATAAAACTGCGATCCTGCTACATAATGATCAGTGCTACAATAATATTTAAGTTGCTACAAAATCTGTGATTCTGTTGTGACTTATTAACACAATGAATTTTTAAACTAATTTAAATAAGGAAGAATGAAAGCATGCTATAATGGTCAATTTTACCTTGAATATCCTTCGATATACAAATCTTGTAGCTAGATAAATAATCATAGAAAAAGTGGTAGTAATGGAGTGTAGTCCATAGTTCATAGGCATAGGTTTAGATGGAATTTTGAATAAGGAAGTGACAAAAGTAGTTCAATTCAAGGACCCAACATCTCCCTCACACGGAAGATGTTGCATGTTCTCATGCAACCAAAATATACTCTATTCCTCCAAAAATTAACTGCCCTCCTAAATCCTTTAAAAGTCCATAATTGTTGATCCTATCCTGTTATACCCTTTCGGTAGAATCTATTATAATGTTCAAGCTAGAAGGCGAGGCTTGTATTGTCATCTTTCCTTCATTCAATTTTATCTTCAGTCTTTGATTTTTGATTTTAAATTTCTGCTTATAAGTATACCATTTTCTAGCTTTCTTAATCAATAGTTTCTTCTCTACTTCTAACCATCCATTCTCCCTCTGTAGCATAGCAATGTTAGGTTTCAATGTTTCATTCTCATATTTGATATGTTTGTTGAGGAATTACAACTCCTTAACTTATTCTTTCAGCTTCTTGACTTTATTAACTTGTTTCAGCTTCGACGACGAAGGAACTAGATATGTCAATGCTTCTTTGTCAACTTCAAGGGCTGTGTATACCTTGAAATTTGTCATAGGATCATCAAATTCCCTAATTGCATCATCATCATCGTCGTATTTTTACAATTCGCTCCTATTTCCTAAACTTGGTGAGGGACTAAATGTCGATTTGGTCCTGGGATTCTCACTGAAATTCTCATGAATTTCCTTCCTCTATAAGCTTCTATGTTGTTCTCTGTTTGATTCCTCGAGCTCGATTACCTCCTTATCTTGAATTTTAATGCTATCATCCCATTCTGTATTTAGGCTCTTTGTCATACTCCTTGTAGTACGATGCCCAAAAGTCTCGACCTTCCTCTTCTTACCTTCTATAGTGTTTGTTTTTGGCTCAAATTCTTGGGATTTCAAGCCTTTATCCTCATTTTCAATTTTAGGATTTAAATCCCTTCTCTCAAATTTATCGATTTTATTTATTGATTTTCCTCTGGGCTAACCTTTTGGTATACTTGGTTCAGGGTTCGGAACCCTGGCCTTCTTTTCTGTCTTTTGTCTCAAATTCCTCTTCTTCCTTTTTATCTCAGGTTCCAAATTTTCTATATTCTTTTCTATTTTAGGTTCTGAATTTCTCATCTTAGGAAGCTCTAGTTCTGGTTATGAAATTTTCATTTCAGGAACCTCTAGCTCTAGTTTCGAGCTTTTCATTTCAGGAACCCTAGCTTTACTATCCTTGCGTTTCAAACTCTTAACACCTTGTTTCACAGGTGCTTCCACGAAGTGATTTCATATCAGAAATTCCACCCAACTATTGTTTTGTTCCTGTAACCTAGCTTCAACCAAGATTTTGACTAAACTGAAACGGAAAAAACTTCTCTCAAGGCTCCTAGGGCTTCACTGAATACTTAGTGCCATCGTTTTCAAGCTATTTAACGGATAGAAGGGAAAATTGATTTCTCGACCTTTGATGAAATGCAATAATAATCGAAGATGGTAGAAAAATACAAGACCATACATGCCTTCACAGGTAACATAATTCTGTACAATATACATGGTGTCCCTCCACTTCTTTTTGAGCATTGTGGTTGGAATTCCCTTGTTGTATTTCTAGGCCCGTGCAAGATCCTTGAGAAACTCATTCCATAATTCTCCCTTTATTTTCTAATTCTTGAACCAATTTTCCCCACTCCGTGGTAATTTGATAGCTCGTGCGATGAAATATTTTGATACATGTAACTGGAGGTCTCCTATCTAAGATTGAGTCCTGTCAAAAGACTCAATGAATGATTTGGTTACCAGTTTGTCATATCCTTGTAATTTCTGCAAAAAATATAATCGTCCTGCCTTTCTGAACCTTCTTTGGCATTTTGGATATGCAATATCGAGAAACTCTATGCCGACTGGTTCATTCCTGGCAACTAGTCCCATACTTAATCTGTAGTGTTAGAGGAAATGCAAGTCTCAAAGTCACTCTTTGTCATAATGAATAAGGATCGAAATTTAAATAAAAATATGTTGAATTTTAAATGAGGGAAGGATTCAAGAGATGTCTAAGTTATGATTAGGCCTATGAATTAAATGATGAAAACGATCATGCCGATTTTCAAGGCATCATTCAAAATTATGTTCACTCATGAATGATTAGGTCGTGGCTTTGAAATATCAGTCTAATTAACACTTTGAATAATGCACGTCGAAATAGGATTTGAACATGCATATATAATTATGATATTAAGTGTTAATTCATATGAGAAAAAATAACTTATGGTTGGTTTTTGGATATATGGAATGGAGGCGATGATATAGGAAAATGATAAGAAAATAGGATAAATCATAGGATTAGAAATAAGGTAAATGTATATCAAGGTCTATAATTTGTCTAAATTCTTCACACATTCCACAACTCCTATTGAAAACATAGTTTAAAGGCCATTACCTCTGGTTTACTTGTACCCATGATTTGATTACCTTTCTTTTTGTTGAAGTTGGAGGAGCTAAGAACCAAATTGGATTTTGATGCTGATGCTAAAGCTGATTCTGTTGCTGATGTCGATTCATTTTCTTGCTGCATAACTTTGGAAAATATGGAACTTGAAAAATTCTAGAACTGCTTATGACTGATTGGAAATTGCTCATGAAGATATGAAATTGCCAATGAAGATATGAAATTTCAGAATTACGAATAACAAATATCATGATAGAATGCATGAAATTCACAATCGTGCCATGAAAATTGTGTTGCATACTAGATTGAAAACAAGTTAATGTCCAACAGTTTCTTAAAAGACATTTACAGGGGAATTCTGGTAGCTATCGAAAATCCCTGTAACTACATAAAGTTTGAAAAATTGAGAAAAAAACTTGCAGTGAAGATCCCCATGTAGCATATTTTGAAAAGTAAGCTCTAGATTTGAATTGAATTTGTCTACCACTGTTGTATTTGGAGAAGATTTAAAATGATGAAGGATGAAATTATGAAATTTTGAACATGAACTAAAAACTTGATCATTCTGAAAACCACTACAAAATTATTTATGAGAATATCGTAGTGTAACTCTGGAAATCTAAAAACTTCTAAAAATATTTGTATTCTAAATCTTGAAACAATAAATAGAAAAAATCTATCTGTCTGAATGCTGTAAAAATTGATTTTATACAATCTTTATTTGAAAATAACTTCGTTTGTTGAAAATCAAAAGCTAAAATATTTGGGTATGTGTTATATTCTTTGCGTGTGTGTGTGTGTGGGGGGGTGGGGGGTGTGTCATTTTTACGACAATATCTGATGATCCCATCACCTATCCTAGACGATTTTTTCTATTTTAGCATTTTTCGCTATTTTTAGCAGTTTTCTAAATTAGTCTTGGATTAAGGGATTAGGGTTTGGTAGCTGTGGAATACCTAAAATATTGTATATTTTGTATTGTGAATGATGAAATTAATACAATGAAGAGTTGAGAAGTGTGGCACCAAGGAAGGTTGGTTTTCTCTCGGTTAAGGGTTTCCAAAGTAAATATATGTGTACTATGTGTATGAGCCATTGATTAATTTATGTTTTTCTTAAGAATATGTATGCATTGCTTTATTTC